>JAXIVD010001704.1:62500-72500 GCA_036785275.1 Cancer borealis
ACTATTGGTTCGTGTCGATCATACTTATCACTGTTTGAAGTTCGAAGCACTTTGGATGAACAAACCTGCTTCGAAACACGTCTCTTTGCTCACACGGACGGCATAACTACCACCATTACTACTGCTACCTCTATTAATACTGCTCTCTGATGTGTGTGTGTGTGTGTGTGTGTGTGTGTGTGTGTGTGTGTGTGTGTGTGTGTGTGTGTGTGTGTGTGTGTGTGTGTGTGTGTGTGTGCTTATACTCGCATACATACCTGTAGAAGCTTTCACAATGTATATTTTCCTCTTTCATTTTATTTACCTTAAAATGCCAAAGTTCAAGGACACGAAGCTTCTCTTTCCACCTTCCCACTCCCAAAACACACTCCCTTCCATCACAACCTTCCCTCCCCCACACACATCTCCCTCCTCCTTCCCTCTCCCTCCCTCCACCTTTCTTCTTCCCTCCCTTCACCTTCCTTCTCCCAACCCACACCTTCCCTCTCCCAACCTCCGCCTTCCCACTCACTTTCCCTCACCACCAAAACCTTTCACGCGGTAAAGTCTTCTGCTGCAGCTTTCCAGAAGACACGAAAGGGCTGCTTTTCTTTACTGTTAGTGTTCGCCGGGCGTTGGTGAGGCTCGTGCAGGCTTCCGAGACGAGGGATGGGTAGGGGAAGGCTGGGTGGGGGCTGCTCGTGCTGCTGCGTCTTTACTTTAGCTGGCTGAAGGGAAGGCGAGAGAGAGAGAGAGGGAGAGAAAGAGGGTTTGGTATTGTCTTTCCATAAATGTAGTAATAGTAGTAGTAGCAATAATAGTAATAGTATTATAAGTATATTCTTTCTTATTCATGTTGTTTTGTTGGCCTTGCGATAGGGACTGCAATAATACTACCAAAGTATTCCGTGTGTATTGTAAAGGGTGGAAAAGGTGACGGAGCGAGGGACCTGGCTAGTCTTTCGTCTTGATTCTCTCCAATGAAAAGACAAGGGATACAGGAGGAAGGGAGAGTAATGTTCCCTTCAACTCTAGTACCTTATCATGGCTAACCCTTTTTAATGGGATTATAAGCCAGGTATACAGATAGATAGATAAAATAGATTATATATAGATAGATTATTATCCTTATTAGTAGAAGTCTTGTAATCAAGTCTTGCATTTCACTTTTATTTCCCGTTCAAATTAAATTCCGACTCAAATTACAAGTCATACTATTGTTCTTTCTCCCATAACACGAGTTGAAATAAGACCGAGCGAGAGAACAAGAAAAAAACAACACTTGCCTTCTCGATCTTCAATATGAGGGAAATAACAGCGCAATGAGACCATCTATTGGGAAACGTTTGGCGCCAATGGTCGTGTATAGCCGTCCCGACGTTGCCTGGAAGTGGTGCAACGTTTCTGTTGGGTAGTCGTGGAGCAACGTGCAATGAAATTATCGTCAAGAGAGTTTTACTGCCAATAAAACAGTTGTGATGGATGGTGCGAGCGAGAATGGTAGTGATGGTGAGGGTGACGAGGATGGTGAGAAGTGATGGTGAGGGAGGGAAAACGGGTGAGAGTATTGAGGTGTTGAAGAGAGATGATGAAAGAGGATGGTTGAGAGGGTGTGCTGAGAGGGGTGGTCAGAGCCATGAGTGGGCGGATGAAGGGATGTCGAAAGAGAGAGAGAGAGAGAGAGAGAGAGAGAGAGAGAGAGAGAGAGAGAGAGAGAGAGAGAGAGAGAGAGAGAGAGAGAGAGAGAGAGAGAGAGAGAGAGAGAGAGAGAGAGAGAGAGAGAGAGAGAGAGAAAAAAAAAAGATATAGGAGGCTGATGATGAGAGTGTGAGAGCTTGTTCTTGGGTTGCATTGCATTGTGAGGGGGGATGAGGGAAGGGATTGAGGGGGGGTGAGGGGAGTGAGGGAAGGGATTGAGGGGGATGAGGAAAGGGATTGAGGGGGATTGAAGGGGGGTGAGGGGGGATGGGAGGCCAGACGCAGGTCATGAGTTAGGTTTATCTTCGTGTCCTTGAAATGTGAGTCGCAGGTTTTTAGTAATAACATTTTTTACGACTAATAAAACGCCTCTTTTTTTTTTATTAGTGCTTTAGCCAGGCTTGAAATTTGTCTCTCTCTCTCTCTCTCTCTCTCTCTCTCTCTCTCTCTCTCTCTCTCTCTCTCTCTCTCTCTCTCTCTCTCTCTCTCTCTCTCTCTCTCTCTCTCTCTCTCATATTAAAGTTATAATGCTGCCTTTTTCTTTCTCTACCTGGAGGTTAAAAGTGTGAAAAAATCTTGTATTAATTTTTTCTTTGCTAGAGCGTTTTTGATGATTATTCTGCCATTGAATTGAACTTAAATACACGATGAAAGGCATTTATGTATATTTTGATTATGCATGTTGTCTGTTCACACACACACACACACACACACACACACACACACACACACACACACACACACACACACACACACACACACACACACACCCACCCACCTGACCGATGTTCCTTTGCCTTGTTAACGATGAATACACATACACACACACATATACACATATGCATACACACATGTACATGCATTGACTCTCTCTCTCTCTCTCTCTCTCTCTCTCTCTCTCTCTCTCTCTCTCTCTCTCTCTCTCTCTCTCTCTCTCTCTCTCTCTCTCTCTCGTAATTGATCGTTCTCCCTAAATGTAGGCGAGAAATGATGGTGATAGTCGTGTTGGTAATGGTGGTTAGTAATGGTGATGGAATATGCATGATCGTGATGGTGGTGGTGATGGTGGTGATGGTGGTGGTGGTGGTGGTGATGGTGGTGATGGTGGTGATATTGGTATTGGTATTGGTAAAGGTGATGACGACAGTGATGGTGGTGATAATGGCTGCGTTATTGGTGGTAGTAGTGGTGATGGTGGTGCTGTTAAAGGTGATGTATGTGGTGGTAATGGTGGTGATTGTGGTGGTGCTGGTTGTGATGGTGGTGATGATGGCGGTAATAATGATAGTGATTGTGTGAGTAGTAGTGGTGATAGTAGTAGTAGTAGTAGTAGTAGTAACATTACCAACTGTGTGTAATGCCAGCTGTTGGTAGTTCGTGTGCGTGTGCGTATGCGTGTGCGTGTGCGTGTGCGTGTGCGTGTGCGTGTGCGTGTGCGTGTGCGTGTGTGTGTGCGTGTGTGTAAGGGAAGTGGCAGCTGCAACTGGAGCGTACACAAGGTAAAGCCAGGGAAGACAAGGCAAGGAAAAGCACACACACACACACACACACACACACACACACACACACACACACACACACACATACACACATACACACATGACCAGAATAAAACAAATCCAAATAAGTAAACGAAAACAATGAAACCAGAATAAATAAAAAGCAGGAAAAGAACAATGCTGATCAAAATAAATAAAAATTGGAGGGAATTAACAGCAACCAAACTATAGAGGAAGGAAACAACACCTACCATATATATACCAAAGGGAAAAACACATACATACAGTAGGGGATCAGGATCAAGCAGAGGATGGGCGAGTGTGTGTGGGTGAAGGAAAACTTTATTACTTACAGGAAGGCGTATGAAGTGCATTAAATAAAACACTCCTAATGACAATCGCAGGCACGTGGTATATAGCTCTGGTTGATCAGGGTTGTAATTGAGAGCGGGAGGAATTAAATGGGGGGAGGACATGTATGCACGGATTGCAACGAACTGTAATCAACGAAATCGGATTGCCAATAAAGTAATCAGGAATTTACGTCTGGAAATGTGGATTGAAAATAATAGTCTTGCTGTGTGTTTGCATGTTTGTGTGTGTGTGTGTGTGTTTATTTTTATTTTTTTAATGGTATATTAAATTGTGGTTTATTTTCTTTTATTTGCTATATTATTCTGTGGTGTTTTTGAGTGGTAGTGACACTCTGGTTTGGATACGAGCGTCCATGGGTATTTAAATTATGGTCATCTCTCTCTCTATCTCTCTCTCTCTCTCTCTCTCTCTCTCTCTCTCTCTCTCTCTCTCTCTCTCTCTCTCTCTCTCTCTCTCTCTCTCTCTCTTTCTCTCTCTTTCTTTATATTATTCTTTATCATCCTCTCCTTTCATATGTCTTCTAAAAAAATCTTTCTCTTCCTTCTCTTGTTTTTCTGCTCATCATTTCCTTTCCTTCTCCCCTCCGTTTCTTTTCATCCCTAGTCATGTTTCTCGCTCTTTCCTACTCCCCTTCCTTCTTCCCTCTCCTCGTAGATTTTCCTCTCCTCTCTTCTTTCCTATGCTTGTGTCCTCTTATCATTTTATTTCTTTCCTCCCTTCCTCTCCTCTTCTCCACTAGACGTTTTTCTATTTTCGTTTTCTCCTCCTTTTGTTCTCCTTGACCCCTCTCCTTCTCTCTTCTTCTTTCCTTCAATCTCCTCTCCCTCCTTTCCATTCTCCTTAAAGGTCCTCTCTCAGTCACCTGTTTTTCTCACTCACCTTCACCTCCTTCAGCTTGCATCTCCCTTTAACACACTCTTATATTCACTTTTTACCTCATCCATTATTTTTGTTCCTCTTTTTCTGATCATCACTTTACCCTTCATATGTTTTCTTACCTCCTTTTTGCCATCTCCTCGTATCCTCCCACATCGTTGCTCTTGTTTTCTCACATATAACACGTGTAATAAGCACCAGGTGTCCCCAAGGGCGTGTTGCTGCGTCGGTATGTTTTATTTCCTTTGCTAACACATAGAGAAGGTTTTGATCTTATTCCATTTGCGTATTGGAAAATGACAGACTGCTCTTTTATTTAGTTATTTATTCTTTTACTTATTTTTAGCGTGTGGAAGGTGACTTGACAAGCATATTAGGTTTGAATCCAACTTATGTTATGCTATGTTAAGAGGAAAGTGGTGTGTGTGTGTGTGTGTGTGTGTGTGTGTGTGTGTGTGTGTGTGTGTGTGTGTGCGTGTGTGTGCGCGTGTGCGTGTGTGCGTGTGCGTGTGCGTGTGTGTGTGTGTGTGTGTGTGTGTGTGTGTGTGTGTGTGTGTGTGTGTGTGTGTGTGTGTGTGTGTGTGTGTTTCAATAGATGTTACCACTTTAAAAGGAATGTGTCCTCGCCTTCACCGTCAGCGCTTTTAACGGGACAGCCACGTGAGCGGAAGTGCGGGAAAAAATGTATGAGAGGCTGGATGTTGGTGCGTGAGTGACTTAAGGTAAGGTTGGTCAGAGATTGAAGACACTTCCAAAACGAGAAAACTTTGTAAATGGAGAAAAAATATCCACCTCTGTAATTGGGGTCGTGGTGGGTTCATTTGGAATCTGGTTCAGCTGGGTCCATCTGTGTCTGTCATATTATTTAAGGGAGAATAAAGGTGGCTAAGTAATCCATTTACCTCATCCATCAAGTGAAGCCTTTCCCGCCGCCGCCACCGTCGCCGCAACGCACCCACCGCCAGATTCCTAACCAATTGCGACCTGGCGAGTCCTTTATTGGCTCCCGCTGCTGTATGGCCTCACCCAGAGGGAGGCACCTAGATGAAAGGCAAGTTTTACCAGTCCGCCGACCGCCGCCGCCTCCTACGCACGCACACACACACACACACACACACACACACACACACACACACACACACACACACACACACACACACACACGCACACACACACACACGCTGAAAGCCCAGATGAATATAACATTTCGGTTCAAAATTGTAAGAGGTGAAGCAAAGGACGGAAAGGAGGCAAGAAGAATTATGTGGTTTATTTGTAAAACGATGGCAGTGTCTCCTGCTTGGACATAAGAATCTAATAATTCCAAAGAAATGTAAAGAAAACGCTGCGAGGATGCCCCAGGGTGCGTGAAGGGAGTGGTCGGCTCACGAGGTGGATGCGGATTCTTTGTCTGCGTCAGGAGTTCAATCGGCGACAGGTAAAGGTTGCGTGGGGAGTTGCAGCCTCTTCCAGCAGCAGCATCTCTTTGTTTCTTCCCTTTGTGACTGTTCTTCTGAGGTGTTGTTGTTGTTGTTGTTGTTGTTGTTGTTGTTACTTGTTATGTTGCCTACACTCTCATTCTTCTCTGCGTCACAACAACGTATACACCTTTTGTTTTTGTTGTCAAGCTTCACGTAATTTCTGGTGCTTCGAGGATTACCATTACAAGCTTCTTTTCTTGCGTCGTTCTTGTTACTTGCCACATCACATCTCTCCTTGCGGTGCGTGTAACAACTCTCACACTTTTCATCTGACAGAAACATCTCGTCATGTCATATCTTAGTTTACTTGTCATGCAGCAACTTGTGCACTTCTTGCGTCCTAACTTCGGCTTTATTTTGTGTTACTACTGCAGTCTATCATTTCATCGGTATCAGTTAAGTAGTGTTTAGCGTTACTTGTCTTGCCGCTACGCAACTCACATCGCACGCTGTTCCTTGTGATGTCACCTTGCATGTCACGTCTTGCATATTAGAATGGGTAAATTTTCCCTTCCTGATGCAAATATTTGTTATCATTTAAACTTGGCCTTTTCGTGTTTTCTTGGCGCGTGCTACCTTCGCTGGTCTTACATGAACAGCTCTTGTCATTCTCATTTTCGTTATTCAACCTTGTTCCTTCAGCGGAGGTCTCCACTAAACTGAGACTCATGCAATCCTCAGTGGTCTTCTGATGACGAGGCTGAGGTCTTTAATTATGGTCGCCAGGGTGTTTTACAACTGAACGGCAATGCGCTGATTAGATCTCGTGTTCCTGAGGTGAGCTGCAGTTTCGTGCCCGATCCAATGTGCTCCTCCAGGCATCGAGGACTGTATCACTCCTCCCTTCCACGTCGCTGGTAAAGATTCGTTCCGGCTCGTCGATGACACTCAAGGTGTTAAAGGCAGCCTCGTCCTCCTGAAGGGGCTTGGAATTCTCTCTTAGTATTCATGCTGGTTTTGAACTCCTCGAGGGTTTCAGGGACGCCAGATGGTTTCTTTAAGGTTTTTAGCCTCTGCCGCCAGGGTTCCTCGTTCTCACAACAGCGCTAGTGACAGAGAAGGAACCGTGAGCTTGAATAATTTTAGAGAGAATCTTTTGGATCATATTTGATGCCATTTTTAAGGGATGGTGCAGGGACAGCATTGGGGTCCGAAAATGACCTACCTCGCTACATCCCAGTCGCTCCCTTCTGTTCCTCAAGCCTCTAATCCGCGAACCTGAAACTCAAGGGTAGGTTGATGGACACCATACAACTTTTTTTTGTGTGTGCGAACATGCGTGTGTGTGCGTGTGCGTGTGTGTATGTGTGTGGTGCCCGGGGGGGGGACGGGGGCGTTATTTTTTAATTTATTTATTATAGTTGTTGTTCTGTTGTTATTCTATTCTTTATTTAATTAATTTGTTTTACTTTCACTTCACTGCTGAAGGACCACCAGTGTGGTGCCTTGTCATTAAATTAACTTCGAATGGGGAACTCTCATGGCAATTAAAAATATATTTACTTTGATTAATTATATTAATTAATGGTCCCTGATGTTGGATATTTCCCTGGATATTAAGGAAAGAAAGCTGCCACCACCCCCAAAGGTTTAATGAGAATTAGGGGATTCTCAGGGAATTTAATTTCTTCCTAAAGGGAAGTTAAAATATTCGAAAGAGAAAATAATTACTACCAGGGAAAATATAGGCGACCAATGAAAAGAAAGGGGGAACTGATTTAACAATTTAGTTATTTGGTAGAGTGGACTGAGTTTCAATAAGGCACATGGATTCGTGGATTTGTTTCATATCCTTTTTCAAGAGTGTTGAGCACCTCCCTATTAACATTACCACACCAAACGGAGGTTAGTATTAACACAGAATCACTTTCTCAGATTTTACTTGAGTTATTTATTTAATGTATACTTTGAATATCACAGGCTGATCACTGAGTCTTAGAAACACGGCTTAGTTATAGTATCAGACAACTTAATGGCTCATGGCAGAAAAACTTCACCTTCCTCAAAAAGAAAATAAATACAGAGTTGGCAATACATATCTCACCTCGAGATACCAAGCTCTTCACACATTATACATTATACCCTTGACTCCCTTCCCTGAAAAATATCACCTTAAAAATGTTATAATTTTGTAACTGGGCCTGAGAACAGTTAAAGAACCTTTTCTCAGGGGATTTCCGAAAGTAAGGTGATCTCAATGTTTCTGTTTATGCATACATAGTATAATTCTTCCTCACTAAGTAGGAATACGCGATTCCTATTCCTGAATACATGGGCTGGGTCTATCAGACCGTCTTACGTGACACAGTTTCCTAAAGCTTAACTTGGAAATTTGGCAGTGGCTTTCTAGCCGTTCATTTAACTACAAAAACAAAAGAAAGTAAATGAGAAATTGGTGTAACTGTCGTGGAGGCATTCTTTCCCTGCGAACACAATGAAGGGTGAACCACGAATCAGTATAATTCACTTCCTTAACTCAGAAGTTAATACACAGTCACAATAACATAGAGATTACCGGGAAAAATATATATTGTACACCATGAAATATTTTGTAGAGAATAGGGGACCATGCGGTTTTGAAACCACGTTGTCCTTCTTTAAGAGAAGGAAATTGATATTATCCACTTATAATAGATCTCAATAGGGGTTTACATGTATTGTCAGACTACTGGGGAAGATTGTGGACTATATAATAATGGCGAGAGGTATTGGATTTCACAAATATTGAGGGATTTCGAGAGCGATGTCACTCACCTGCGAACACAATCAAGGGTGTACCACGAGTGACGCTGTCTGGGAAAAAGGCGGGAGATGAGAAGGGGGAAGGGGGGGTTTCGAGGATATTCCTCCTTTGATCTTATTATTAATTGATTATTGAGACGTGAAATAGTTATCAATTTATAGGAAATTAATTTTGACGCTAAATAAGTGACATTTAGATATCTATTGAACCTGATCTCTGGATTACTATATGGGGGAAAATTCTGGTGTACGTGACTTTGCTCAGCTCGACAGGCCCCGGGGCATGATCACCTCATATGATGCAATATTACGTCATTCTTAACAAAGTTTTTGTGGGAAGATAACTAAGTAGGTTAATTATATTAGACTATGGAGAGCATTTTGACAAGTTAATAACTATTAATAGTGATTAGATTATGATATTAATTTCTTTCCATAGAAAACTGTCTTGTGGGAGGGGTTGACTACATAGGATTTGAAAGTTTGGAGAAACAATTCTAATATAAACCTTAATATAAACATATAGTATGAAAGTATGAATGATGTGAGTAAAAACATTTATATAATGCAGTATCCCCTTGGGAATACAGGATCTAAGGGCAGACTAAACATAACAAAAAAAAGGTACATTCAGTAGGCCTATTTGAGATTAAATTGGAAGCATCACATGTGTATGTGTGTGTGTGTGTGTGTGTGTGTGTGTGTGTGTGTGTGTGTGTGTGTGTGTGTGTGTGTGTGTGTGTGTGATGTGGCGGGGATGGAAAGGTAAACATAGGGTGAGGTGGTGATTGTTCAGAGTGGAAAGTTTTGCTCTCTCTCTCTCTCTCTCTCTCTCTCTCTCTCTCTCTCTCTCTCTCTCTCTCTCTCTCTCTCTCTCTCTCTCTCTCTCTCTCTCTCTCTCTCTATCCTCTCTCTCTTTTCTCTCTCTCTCTGCCTGCCTGCCTCTGTGGTGGTGTTTCTATATTGAATACCTCGCTTGTGTGGGTGACGGGAGGAGGTGACCCTAATCTTATTGGGGTGTGGAAAGGGTTACTCCCTTGGGGAACATAAACCACTGAAGAGAGGATGAAAAGGGGAAAGTGGAGGAAGGGAAAAGACGCACTTACCACTTTCCTCTCTTCTCTTTTTCTCTCACATTCTTTACGTTGCATTTTATTGGCATCCTTTTTTTATCTTTATTACTCTTTGTTTTTTTTTTCGTTTTATATTTTTTCTTGCTTTTGATATCCATTCTCTCTTGCTTTCTTCATTTGGTGCAGATCGTGTTTTTTTTTATCTCCGCAAATGAAGTTGAGCGGCAGGTTATGTTTTTTACTTTGTTTGCTTGTCTGTTTGTCTGTTTGTCTGTTT
>JAXIVD010001705.1:7500-44150 GCA_036785275.1 Cancer borealis
CAAATTAACACTTTACAACGAAACCTTTGCTTGTATTAACACAATTCGTATACCATTGCACACTCCTCAACTTCACTGTTCACTGTGTCACATTTCACAGAAATCTATTATACTATTACTACCTACTACTACTACTGCTATACTACTACTACTACTACTACTACTACTACTACTATATTACTACTACTACTACTACTACTACTAACTACTACTACTACTACTACTACTACTACTACTACTACTACTACTATACTACCAATACTACTACTACTTTTACTACTACTACTACTACTACTACTACTACTATTACTACTACTACTACTACTACTACTACTACTACTACTACTACATCTCATTATGATCATGTTCATACAATTGAATTGCATCCTCCTCTAGTATGATTGATGGAAGACGATATCATGACGTACAAAAAAAACTTAATAATCATTCCATTCCATCAAGAAATATGGAAGACAAATGACTGACGTGCATCGAAATCTCACGTCTCGAACCACTCAACCAACACACGAAGCAGGAGTGACGAAGAAGCAGTGACTTGATAACTGAACTGTGTGGGAGAGGGCGTGGGGGGAAAGGAGGGGTGGGGGACTGTCAGTACTCAATCATCATTATAGTTTTTTGGTGATTTGAACTCCTTTAAAAGAGGAGTATCAACACACCTGTAACCTTAATTAAGCATCTCTTCTTTATTACTCTTTCTTCCTTAGGGAACTGGTAATCACAGGTGGGCTTTTTCTTATGTATCGTTTCTTTTATTTACCTTGGTTGGTTCTCAAATAGCCCCCCCCAAAAAAGTTTACTTGTTTGCATCTAAGAATATGGTTTACCTGGATGTGAATATACGGTGTTGTTTGTTTGTTTGTTTGTTCTTTGGAGAAGGATGTGAGTGGTAAAGATGAATTGTCTGCCTTATTTACCATTAAGCAAGTAGATACTTTTTCCTTCCTATTTACTCTTTTTATTTTTTAACTCTCGCACTGGTCACTTAACTCAATGGAAAAACTTACTACATGCACCAGTTTCTTTTTTTCTTCTTCTGTTTTGTGTGAATTTTATCGTAATATTAATGTTGGTTCCCTAGTTCTATTTAGCCTTAAAGAGGAAAGTGGACGGAAGGCAGAGGCAGAGGGAGGGAGGAAAGAGAAGGCAGAGAGAGGGAGGGAGGGAGAGAGGAAAGGGAGGGAAGGCAAGGCAGAAGGAGGGAGGGAGGGAAGAGCATGACAGTAGAGGGGACTCCATATATAACATTTACCGTGGAATGAGCTTAAGAGACACCATTAGAGTGAGAAGCTTGAGCTGTCCACCAATCAGAGGACAAGGGCGCCCTGCTTCCAACAATAAGACCTAGCGTAGCAGGGTGTCAAGGGGGCGAGTGGAAGGTAGGGAGGGAGGGTGGGTAGTCAGCCAGATGACCTACCCCGGGTCGTTGGCAAAGAAAATGGGAAGGAGTGTGTGAAGGAAAATGAAGAATGGGATGAAATTATACGTTCATGATTACCGTACCGTGGTTGTATTAGCATGATTAGCCGTGGTGGAGGGAGGGAGGTAATGAGCTGCCCCCCCCTCTCTCTCTCTCTCTCTCTCTCTCTCACTCTCTCTCTCTCTCTCTCTCTCTCTCTCTCTCTCTCTCTCTCTCTCTCTCTCTCTCTCTCTTCTCTCTCTCTCTCTCTCTCTCTCTTCTCTCTCTCTCTCTCTCTCTCTTCTCTCTCTCTCTCTCTCTCTCTCTCTCTCTCTCTCTCTCTCTCTCTTCTCTCTCTCTCTCTCTCTCTCTCTCTCTCTCTCTCTCTCTCTCTCTCTCTCTCTCTCTCTCTCTCTCTCTCTCTCTCTCTCTCTATCATGGCGTGCGTGTAAACAAACACTGGGCCCTGCTCCTCCATTATCCTAGTCCTGAGGCTTACATACATGCCTCCAACACACCAACACACGGATAACGGCACACAAGAGCAGTAGGAACGTTTGGCAGTGCTTGTAAAAGTGAAGATTTTGGACTTAGTCGTTGTAGCCTTTGAAATCTCGGTGCTCAAGGCTAACCCTTCCTTGGACAAATTTTCCTGGGTTGGCGCATGCGCACTAAGCACTGAGTGACGTCACTACAAGGGGATACCAGGCTGTATTATCCATTACAGATATTTTATTGTGTTTTTGTGTGTCAACACAAGGGATACCAGGCTATATTTTTACCATAAGTATTTTATTGTGTTTTGTGTACATTTTCGTGAAAAAGTATTTAGATGGCTGAGTGCGTAGTACTCAATATAGGCGAGGAGGTTACAGGTATGGAGGGTGGAGTGATGTTGGAGGGTGGAGTGGTGAGGTGTGGTACTTGTGGAATGGAGACACAATGTAAGGTAAGTGAATGTAAATTGTGTGAAGTGTTAGCTAGAAATGTAGCTTTAGAGGAAGAGGTTAAGGAGGTGAAAGTATTGTTGGCACAGACGAGTCAACAGTTATTAGAGCTAAGGCAGGAAGCTAGCATCAGGTCACGAGACTCAGGTCAGGTTAGGTCAGGTGACTCAGGTCAGAGACAAGGGGGGGAATAGTTGGAGGATTGTGGGTAGGGGAGGGAAGGGGAGCGTGAACCCTCCCTTGTGTGAGGCGGAATTTCCTCCCCTGGGTCAGGTAGAGTGTAGCAACAAGTTTGGCTTGTTAGCTACATAGGAAGAGGAAGAGGTGGTGATAGAAGTAGGAGCAGGTGAAGGGGACAGGACATCCAAGGCGAAGATAGTGAAGAGGAAGTTAGATGGGAAGGAGAGGAAGGAAGGTGGGAAGGTGAGGAAGGACAGGGAAGGGTTAGAAGGGTCGCAGGAAGTGTTAGTTCTGGGTTACTCCAGGATTAGGTATTTAGACGAGACCTTCTGTGAAGCCGACAGGGCAAGGAGGATGACGTGCTGTCTTCCTGGGGCCGGAGTACAGGACGTGGTAGAGAGATACAAGAAGGTTGTGGAGGGGACAGGGAAAGAGGCGTTAGTGGTGGTTCACGTGGGCGTGAACGATGTAGGCAGGGTAAGGTCAGAGGAGCTAATGCTTAGGTATAGGGAGCTTCTGAGGGAGATAAGGGAGAGTGGTAGGAGGTGTATAGTCTCAAGGGTGCTCCCTTTACAGGGGGTTAGAGGCTGGTGGCTGTCACATTCCCTTGGCCTCAACGAGAGGTTGATGAGGATGTGTGGGGAGGATGGGGTAGGTTTTATGGATGAGTGGAGCAGGTTCTATGGGAGACAGGAGCTGTATGCCAGGGATGGTGTACATTTCAGTAGGAAGGGAGTGCAGGAACTTGTTACCTGCTGTGATGGTTGTTATTTATCACATCACAGCTACCATAATGTTACCCTTTTGTTATCACCATATGTTACCACCATATGTTACCTTGGTGCTACCAGGTGTTACCGTGGTGATGGTAACGAGTGTTATGTGAGATAGTGTGGCCTGAGCGGTTTAGCCAAATACGTGTACTATATACAGTTTTATTTACAGTATAAGATGATCAGTACAGTGGTACATAGAATAAGTCTCACTGCTTGTATTTGCATTCTAAGCAAGCAGGGTTATGCACATAGAGTAAAGTATATCACAAGAGTCACTGTGGGCACTATATCTCCTCACTTGGTTATAAGGTGAGGATGGTGCAATATATCACTTTCAGTGACAGTTTGTAGGTTACTCGTAATAATACAGAAATGTCAGTAATAACGGTCAGTTCGGACCTCGGATGTACGGTGAGAATAGAGCATTCCGAGGTCCGTGACTTGTAGGTATAGCTGCGCGGGTAGGTCTGCGAGCCGGGCAAGCTGGGTGCAGTGAAGCAGCCAGCAGCGACGCCTGTCAAAAGCTGACATCAGCCTCCTTTCTTGCTGAGTCTGCAGCATCTCTCTGACCGGATGGCAGCCAGACACCACGAGACTGCTTCCCGAACGTTCGGCCTCCTCACGTCACATGACATTCGAGAACCTACTACATATATACCTCAACAATTATAATAACATTAATTGCATAATACATGAGATATATAGGAATAAAAATATAAGTAATATTACCTGCCTAACATGGGGTACAAACTTAGTGAGTGTCTTGAGAGGGCTGTTAGGCAGTCCAGTCAGGGAAACTAAATATTAATAGAGGTAAGGGTAATAGTGACAAAGGACGGGGTAAAGAGAGGGAGGTGCATGAACTAAGTGTCTTTTATACAAACAGTAGAAGTGTAATAAATAAGATAGACACACTTAGAGGTATCGCATGTGTTGAAGAGTTAGATATTATAGATATTACAGAAACTTGGTTAGATATTACAGGCAAACATTTCTTACCTGAAGTAGGAATAGATGGGTACAGTTTTTTCTACAGGGATAGAGTAGGGAGGAGAGGGGGAGGTGTGGCACTGTACGTTAGAAACACATTAAATAGCTATGTCAATACCACAATAAAAAAAAGTTAGGAATACGTCATTATGGATTGACATTATTATAGGAGGGAATAAGTTAGCTGTAGGCATTATATATAGGCCTCCGGATTTAGGCGAAGCAGCTAGTGCACCCCTGATGCAGGAGCTTGCAAGGGCATCTAGGTATAATAATGTATGCGTTATGGGGGACTTTAATTATAGGAGAATGGACTGGGATAGTATGAAAGGAGACGGGTGCTCGGAGGAATTCTTAAATGTCGTCCAGGATGGTTTTTTCACACAACTTGTAAGGGAACCAACACGACAGGGAAATATTTTAGATCTGGTCTTAACTAATAATGAAACTTTGGTAAGTCATGTTGAGATAGGAGCGAGATATGATGTTAGTGACCACCACGAAATTAGATTCAAGATTAATGCAAAGAGGCAGGTAGAACAGAACACTGCTTTAGTACCAGATTTTAGAAAAGGAAATTACCAGGGCCTCAGACATTATTTCCAGGGTATAAATTGGGAGGTTATAGGAGTAGGCAGAGAGGATGATCAAAACATTGAGGTAGAATTGCACTATAATAACATAGTAAGGGAAATTCATACAGGGCAGGAACAGCATATATCTAAGAAGAGGATTAGGTCAAATAAAAATGATCCAAAATGGATGAATAGCAACATTAGAAGGGAAATTGGATTAAAAAGGGGACTCTATAGGAGAATTAAAAGGGGAGAAGTACAGGTAGTAAGGCAGTATAATGACCTAGCTAGGAAGGTTAAAAAGGATATTAGGACTGCAAAGAGGAATTATGAGGTTAAGATAGCTAGTGATGCCCAGAAGGATCCAAAGGGATTCTATCAGTTGTACAAGGCTAAAATAAAGGAAAGAATAGGACCTCTTAAAGGAATGGATGGCAGCTTGATAGAAAATGGTGAGGATATTAGTAAGGAATTAAATAAATACTTCTTGTCCGTATTTTCTCAAGAAGAGTCGGGTAGGGAACTGGAGCCAGTTCAGATCTTTAGGGGACAAGAGGATGATAAATTAAGCGAAATAGTCATAAGTAGGGAAGTAGTTAGCAAGGAAATAGATAGACTTTAAAAGACTAAATCTCCAGGGCCGGACGACATTTTTCCGAGGATTCTTAGGGAATGTAGAGAAGAACTCGTTGAACCTATTGCAATGATTTTTAGAGAATCACTAGACACAGGAGTAGTACTTAGGCTATGGAGGCAGGCAAATGTAGTTCCTATATTCAAGAAAGAAGATAAGGCAGACAGTAGTAACTACCGCCCAATTAGTTTAACATCAGTGGTAGGCCAGATGTTAGAAGCTATCATAGCAAGGGCAATTAGGAAACCTTTAGATGAACACAAGCTAATTAGACATAGTCAACATGGTTTTAGCAAGGGGAAGTCATGACTCACAAATTTATTGTCCTTCTATAGGAAAGTATTTGAAACAATAGATAAGGGGGACGAGTATGATATAGTTTATTTGGACTTCAGTAAAGCCTTTGACAGAGCACCCCATAGGAGACTGTTAAGTAAAGTTAAGGCTCACGGCATAGGTGGGAAGGTACTAGAATGGATTAGGGGATGGCTTACTGGTAGGGAACAGAGGGTACAAATCAATGGGAAGAAATCAGAATGGGATAATGTCACTAGTGGGGTACCACAGGGAT
Source organism: Cancer borealis (assembly GCA_036785275.1). Lineage (NCBI taxonomy): Eukaryota > Metazoa > Arthropoda > Malacostraca > Decapoda > Cancridae > Cancer > Cancer borealis. The sequence continues at coordinate 13,594 of JAXIVD010001705.1, forward strand.
CAGTACTAGGAACATTGTTATTCATAATTTATATAAATGACTTAGAGACAGGAATAGATAGTGATATCAGTAAATTTGCCGATGACACAAAGATAGGAAGACAGGTAAAGAATTTAGACGATACTAGGATGCTGCAGGATGACTTAAGTAGGCTGTACGAGTGGTCAGAGAAATGGCAGATGCAGTTTAATGTTAATAAGTGTAGCATTATGAGCGTAGGTAAAGGAAATAGGTCTGTAGACTTCACACATTAAATGACACTACTTTAGGAAGGTCATATAGTGTGAGGGACTTATGAGTACAAATAAGCAGTGACTTGCGCCCCAGGGAACAGTGTATTATAGCTAGAAAGAGAGCCAACAAGATACTGGGATTTATTAGTAGGTGTGTGACAAATAGGAGTTCTGAGGTAATTCTGAGGTTGTATTTAGCGTTAATCAGACCCCACCTAGATTATGCAGCTCAATTTTGGTCCCCTTATTATAGGAAGGATATAGGCTCCTTGGAGGCAGTTCAGAGAAGAATGACCAAGATGATTCAGGGAATGAGAAATTTACCCTACAAAGATAGGTTAAAACGTCTTAATCTCCACTCCCTAGAGAGGAGGGCAAGAGGGAATATGATTGAGGTTTTCAAATGGGTAAAAGGAATTAATAAGGGAAACATTGATCAGGTTTTAGAATTTAGTAGCCAGGATAGGACACGTGGAAATGGGTACAAGCTAGAAAAACTTAGATTCAGGACAGACATAGGTAGATATTGGTTCACAAACAGAGTCGTGAACGATTGAAATATGCTAGATAGACACGTAGTAAGTGCTGAGTCAATAGATAGCTTTAAAAGACGGTTAGATGAGAGTATGGATAGGGATGACAGGTGGGATGGCTAAATATTGGATTATTCCAAGGGTGGGGGACAAGGAACTGCCCCGTGTAGGTCATTAACTGGCCTCTTGCAGTCTCCTCATTTCTTATGTTCTTATGTTCTCCTGTAATTTCCTGCAGTCATTTTCATCTTTTATCCTTCTAAACACTTTGGTATCGTCTGCATACAGAAAAATTTCACTATTTAGTATTTTTTCAGGGAGATCATTAATATATATAACAAACAAGAGAGGACCAAGGACTGACCCCTGAGGCACTCCACTTATCACTTCCATCCAGTCTGAACTTGTACCATTTACAATTATCCGTTGTTTTCTTTCGCCAAGAAAGTCAGAAATCCACTCCAAGATATCATCTCCTACATTAAAGCTTTTTATTTTCTCCAGCAATCTTCTGTGAGGTACCGTATCAAATGCCTTCTTAAAATCACAATAAGCGACATCCACAACGTCTTCTTCATCTAATATACTTGTCCATTTTTCCATTACAGTTATCAGTTGAAGCACTGTTGAACGTCCACTCATAAAGCCATATTGTTTCCTTGTGATGAGCTGATTTTCCTTTAAATGATCAATAATTTTTCCTCTAATTATGGTCTCCATCAATTTACAAATTACACAGGTCAGACTAACTGGTCTATAATTTTCTGGGTCCTTTCTATCCCCCTTCTTGTGTATTGTTGTAATATTTGCAGTCTTCCAATCTTTGGGCAATTTCCCCTGCTTTAGTGATAAATCAAATATGATTGAGAATGGACAAGCAATTTCATTTTTCGCCTCTTTGATTATCCTAGGGTGAAAACCTTCTGGCCCTGGTGCCTTGTCCCTTTTTAAATTGTCAATAGCGAGTTTAACATCCTCACAAGTAATCTGTATTTGTATTAACATGGGAACCTCCTTCAGCTGTATGTTTGGTACTTCTCCCTCAGGTTCCCTAGTGAACACTGTATTAAAGAAATCGGTTAACACCGTGGCTTTCTCTTTATCATTTTGCGTTTCTATATGCAAACAGAGGCGATATAAAATAACAGACTTGATAAGGAAACACCTTAATTATATCTGACATGTAAGTAATAACCTCGGGAGAAGACACTAATGTTATCTCCATATTATTCCTTATGTATTTTACAAGTCAATAAATGTTCTTGGTTTTCTATCATGTTTACCTAAAAAGACATTATTTTTTAAGTAAATTACAACAATAATTTAATATGAATACTCAGATGGTTTGGACACCTGAAAAGACTGAGTGAGTTGCCAAGAAAGATATACAATGCTGAGATCACCTGGGTAACGTAATCCTTCTATTGCCACTTAGAAAACAATATGAAAACATAAAGCTCATAAAAAAATACAACTATTATTGTTAATTGAAAAGTTAGAATCAAGAACGGATAAATTTCTATTTAGGTTGGGTTAGGTTATTTTCTTGAGCAATTTACTATCGAGCAATTGATAGTTCGAAAAAATATTTCTTGAGCAATTTACTGTCGAGCAATTGACTTCAATAAATTTACCTAGATTCAGGCTATAATATGGTAATCAGAAAAAAAATCTAAAGTAAAATGCCTAACATTTGGGTAATGAAATATAAAAAGCTTATATAACCGAACTTAACTGAGCCAAACCGTACCTAACCAAACCTAATCTAACCATAACTTAACGTAACCTAACCGGTATTAATTTTCATCTTCATCAGAATGCTCTAGAGAATTCAGGGTTGTACTTTTGCATTACCTGTTGCATTTTGATAAGGTTTTCTTAATCCAAATTCCGTCGCAAATTCTTAGTTTGTGAGATATTCAATGTTTTCTGTGAGATCTCTTCGAAAAGTAGTTTCGTTTCGTTTTAACAAGGTTCTGATATTTGTCAAAGTAGGTTAGGGTTTTGGTTAATTTAAGTTATGTTATGTTAGGCTCAGGTAAAGATTCGTAAGACGACCCATTCTGTTTTTTTGATAAAAGCAATTTTTATCTGATAGATTTTGATGTGTTTTGAATTAATCTGATGTTTGTTTGTTATGCCAGATAATTTTTTTCCCCTAAGGTAAAAATTGCCACAAAAAAGTCAGATTAATTCAAAACCATCAAAATCAATAGGAGAAAATTTTCTTTCAGTAAACCTAAGCAAACCTAATTAAAACTAACCTAACCTAAGCAAACCTAAGTAAGACTAACCTAACTAAATCTAACCTTCTTTAACCAAACCAGGTAAAGATTCGTAATATGACCCCCTCGATATCTCGTTATCTTTATAATGCACTGCAAATTCAGCCTCAGATACTTGTTCAGATAAGTTAGGTTAGGTTTGATTATGTTTGCCTGGGTTAAGTTGGGTTTAATTAGGTTTACTTAAAATATTTTTTTCTTATTACTTTTGATGGTTTTGAATTAATTTAACTTTTTTGTGGCAATTTTTGCCTTGGGGTAAAAAATGCATTGCATAACAAACAAACATCAGATTTATTCAAAACACATAAAAATCTATCAGGAAAAATTGTGTTTTGTCCAAAAAACAGACTGGGTCGTCTTTCAAAACTTTACCTAGGTTAATTTTGAAGCAATCAAATGTTCTCTATGATCAAGAGTAGGAAGTTGGACGAATTGCAGACATTTTATTTCGTATACAGACTCCATAATGGTTAAGATGTAAAATTATACCTCATAACCTAACATAACATCAGAGGTGGGCGCGATTCGAAAAAATTGAACTCCGATTAGCGATTACCGATTCGCCAGCTCGTCAAGTCCGATTCGATTGTCCGATTCGGTTGCCAAAAAATCTAAGTCCGATTAGCGATTATCCGATTATCCGATTTCGATTAAAGTTTTTAAAAGCGATTCGATATTTTTAAAAGCGATTCAATGTTTTTAAAGCTATTTTCAATGTTTCTAAAGGGAATTTAATGCTTTTTTGTCCTAGCAGCAGCAGCAGCACTTCCTCTCACGACGACTGGCTCTAAACAGGTGCGGCGCGTCACTGAACCGATGAGACTTGTACGAAAAACCAGAACTAAACACGTATTATACCAACTTTATACTTGTAAAATATAACCTATTTATTATAATCTATATGATTTAATAATTAATCATGATATTTTGCGCATTATATTATAGAGAAAATACTAAAGTGTGAATAGAATAAAGCGAAAAAATATTTACTTGAGAAAAATATAGAAAAATTTATTAAGAAACTGCTATTGCGAAAATACAAAGACGACGTCGACCTGGATTAATCGCAAATCGCTTTAAATTTTCGGCAGTCCGATTGCGATTATCCGATTCGTTTGGCGGGGGTTAGTCCGATTCGATTATCCGAATCGAAAATGCGAGTCCGATTAATCGGATAATCGGATAATCGGACTTCCAAATCCGATTGCCCACCTCTGCATAACATAACCGCCTGAAACCTTTACAGACGTGTTGAGTGCACTAGATGTATAGTATGTACAACTTCATATTTATATCGATATCGTCGAAGCAGTAATTATGCAGAAATACCAAACTACTTACTGACAATCATTGTATTTTGTCTTCCCCCAAGAAACCCGCATTCCCACAGGTCCCCAAAATTGTTGGGGGTTGATAAGGATATCTTATTAGATATGCATTTGCGACGAAAATCAATGTCAAAATCGTTCGAAATGGATAAATTTTTATATGAAATGTGTTATTTACATCCAATTGCATTGGGAGGAGCTAGAACTTTACCAGCCACACAATCATCTACGCTATATCACTACGCTCACAGAAGTTTACGGCTTCTTTTATACCCTCACATCTTCTTGCCACCTAAATACTGCATTTACTGCGGCTATAATTGCTCCAGACTCTATTATCTGTTAATCAGCAAGTTTTTTCTACGGCGATAAGGATGCCCACGAAAAGGGTGCGCCGCAATGTTGGTTCAATCAGCTGATTATCTCAACACTGAAAAAAAAATACCATAGCGACGTCGCTAGTATCCAGTATCGTTCTGCGGGCAAAATGTGCACCCCCCCCCACCTTGCTGAACGCTCCCCAGGACGACCCGGCTCAGGCAACCCACATCCTATAAGCAGACTTCCTACCATCATGATAGGCGACAATCAAGACGCAGTGCCCCATGCACCAGATGATGACTTTGTAGTGACTTGCAGTCACTCCCAGATCATTAGCGGCTTAATGACCTCCAGGTCACGCCTATTGTAATTATAGGTTTAGCTAGGCCCAGCTGTTATCCCTGGGGACCACACCTCACCTGTCACCTCACCCACATGACCCTAGGAATATAAGCAGCTACACACACACACTAGGAAGGCAGTCACTCACTCACCCACACACTGGTCAGTCAGCCGCAGTCTACCGCTACCGCCTCAACACCACAGCCCGCGTGGGGGAGCCAAGCCTCGTGGCTCTCCTCACACGCTCTCCAATGTACAAGCTACCAGTGTCACAACCAACTTGCACCAATATACTACTAAAGCCAAGCTTGGGTGTTGTTCCAATCCTGATGTAGCAGCATCTTATAACGCTACAATTGGTGACCTCCGGAATGACTCTCGAACACTCATGACACAACAAAACAATGGAACAACACCCCCGCCGCCCCCACGCCTACCACTGCTACGCGTCGTCAACCCCTACGCCTATCCTGCAGCCCTGCACCGCGACTTCCTGCAGCTCTGCATCACTGCAGATATGAGGCACTTCTCCACGCTCTTCAACCGCCTGTACGCTGCTCCGCCCGCTGCTCCTCACGCACCCCCCTAGAGCCTCGCATCTCAGCCCTGCTACGTGTGCCTGCCGCGGTCGCCTGCAGCGCTTCTGCTGCCTCTGTGCTGCCTTTGCTGTTGTGCCGTCCCTGCCCCTGCACGCCCCCGCACCGCTGTAGCCCACGGAGCCTCGCATCCCTACAGGCCTCTGGACTTCTATAGCCCCGGCCAGCGCCCGCAGTCCACAGTGTTGCCGCTGTAGCCCATCCCCGCCCCGCCGTAGCCCACGGAGCCTCGCATCACTACAGGCCCCTGGACTTCGACAACCCCCGGCACTCCCGCAGCCGCAGGCTCGCAGCCGCAGCCCTGCAGTCACGCCGGCGGTGCCTCCCATCACCATGCCTCTCCACCTCAAGACCATTTACTGTATATGTTTGTCTCTATGTTATATTTTGTATATATGTATTTTTTTTTTTTTTTTGAGAAAGGAGAGTACTGTAGTGACTTGCAGTCACTCCCAGATCATTAGCGGCTTAATGACCTCCAGGTCACGCCTATTGTAATTATAGGTTTAGCTAGGCCCAGCTGTTATCCCTGGGGACCACACCTCACCTGTCACCTCACCCACATGACCCCAGGAATATAAGCAGCTACACACACACACTAGGAAGGCAGTCACTCACTCACCCACACACTGGTCAGTCAGCCGCAATCTACCGCTACCGCCTCAACACCACAGCCCGCGTGGGGGAGCCAAGCCTCGTGGCTCCCCTCACACGCTCTCCAATGTACAAGCTACCAGTGGCACAACCAACTTATACCAATAAACTACTAAAGCCAAGCCTGGGTGTTGTTCCAATCCTGATGTAGCAGCATTTTATAACGCTACAACTTAACAATGTCAGTAGTACAGCACCCACCACCGGTGAAGGCGCCACACCATGTACCGCCTCAGGGGCAGTCCACAACGCAGTCCACAACACAGCCATCCTTAGAGCAACAAACGAGGGAATTCCTGAATAAAATAATCTCAAGTCAGATCTGCAGAAACGATGTCGTCAGTTAGGCATTAAAAATGTATGGACAAACAAAAGCCAGTTAATTGAGATGATAATGGAGAAGTCACAGTCAGCCCCTAGTGATACTCACTCACGCCTTATACCCGGTGACGCTACACTGCCACCCTCCTCCCGTGACGACGGTGATGCCAGGCTTCCACCCTCCTCCCGTGACGACGGTGATGCCAGGCTTCCACCCCCCTCCCATGACGACGGTGACGCCAGGCTTCCACCCTCCTCCCACGACGACGGTGACGCCAGGCTTCCACCCCCATCCCGTGACGACGGTGACGCCAGGCTTCCACCCTCCTCCCATGACGACAGTGACGCCAGGCTTCCACCCCCCTCCCATGACAACGGTGACGCCAGGCTTCCACCCCCCTCCCGTGACGACGGTGACGCCAGGCTTCCACCCCCCTCCCGTGACGACGGTGACGCCAGGCTTCCACTCCCCTCCCGTGACGATGGTGACGCCAGGATTCCATCCTCCTCCCATGACGACAGTGACGCCAGGCTTCCACCCTCCTCCCATGACGACGGTGACGCCAGGCTTCTGTTGGAACCGCACCTTGCAAGCACAGCCAGCCGACTCATTACCCCCGATAGCAGAAAACAACGAAAGCAGCAGAGGAGAAGAGGACCTATCTGTAAGCGATTCATAAACACGGACGTGGTCCTATCGGCAACGTCCCCATAGAAGCAGATATGGATAGTACGGAGCAATGGGGCAAGAACCAAAATTAGCACTACAACGACAACAAGAACAACGAGGAACAACGCCCCCCACACCGAGTTTGGGCTGAAAGGAGAGGAACGTCGGCAGAAGCAGTCCTGACACCATAAGAACAGGACACGAGAACAAACCCTCAACAAGCCCTCCGGCAGACATATCTCGACTCCTCGTACGCTAATCCTGTCATATGATACAAAGAAGAAAAGAAGACAAGAAGAAAAGGAAACAAAGAAGATTAAGAAGGAAGCTAAAGAAAAGCAAAGAGATATAAAGAAGAAAGAAGAGTATCAAGGAAGAAGATAAACTATAAAGACGAAGTTGCATTGCGTGACAGAAGGACGAGGAGGACCAGAGTCGAGATGCTGTGTAACATCCTGGTGGCCGTGAGTAGAGCTTAGAGCAAGGCAAGGGGGTTTGGTCTACCCAAGTAACTCACTTCATCTGATTTATTGTGTGCATTTACCTTTATTGATGTAATTTGATCAGTTAGGATAAATTAAGTTTTATGTAGGCTTTATGATTTATTGAATTACATTATTACCCTGAAAGTATCATTTCGTCAGAGAAATAGTGGTAGTGAAAGAGAGTGGACAAAACGTGAAGCAATCTTACTACCAAAGTGACTGACGTAAAGAAATTCCTATGATCTTGTGTAAATATATACATATCGTTTAATTAATAAATATAAATAGTAATACGAGTTTTCTCACCCATATATATATTTCCACCTAGAACTTATCCTCCAAGAAGAGATTGGTAAAGATTCAGTCGATAAAGTAAAAGAGTTGACCTTAAAAGGTGGGTCACAACAGTGGTGGCAGCTTACCGGTGGGATATATATATATATATATATATATATATATATATATATATATATATATATATATATATATATATATATATATACAGGTGTGAACTCTATTACGTATTATATCAGTGCTTGCTCGTAAATGCGCATTATCTATTGTCCTCCTGAAGTAGCTAATATTCCTTATAGCTCAGAAAAATCAGTTGATTGGTGGTGGGACACGATGTCTCAGGGCGATTCTGACTCAGACATGCCTTCAGCAGGCCCCTCAAATACCTTTCCTAATAGCACTAGTGCTAACGCCACATCTTTGGTGCAAAACACAGATCTAGCGGATTTGATAACAAAAAATACTGTCAATAACTACAACAGGATTACTGGCTTGAAATACTTTTGTGGAGATGGAGATAAGCACCCCCAGTAGCCAAACAAAACTTGCACCCGTAGTGCGAGGCAGTGGATACATGATATCGACTCCCGCACCGTACAAAATTGGACCGATCAAGGTCGCATTGAATTAGCCAAGGAATATTCACTAGACTTCGCTAATGAGTATCTACTCTCCGCTGTAAAAAAAAAAAGCATGGCTATGACTGGGCGGCTGTTAAAAAATGCTTTTTAAAGATATTCCCATGTGAAACTAATTATCAAGTACTAATGAAACAAATGAGTGAGGTAAATAGGAAGCCAGGAGAAACTCTAACAGCTTATTTTGTACGATTAGACTCTCTATGGAGTGCCCTAAAGGAAGAAGAACCTACACATGATGACCTGTTTCGAAAAGAAGTTGTAAGAAACTTCCTCAAGGTCCTTCCTCCAGGAATACAAGCCTTTATTCCTGAGGATGTACAACAAGATCCTGAAGAAGTCCTAATCCTAGCCCTTAAATTAGTTCAGAAAAACCCACAGTGTAAACTGCGTAACGAAGACATAAAAAGAGAGGTTAGGCAAGAGATTAATGCTGTAAAGGGAACAGGAAGTGGGACAGTGATTAGAGCGGGTGAGGACAGACAGCAAGGCGCCGTGCCTAAGAGATATGGGCCAAGCCAAACATACCGCACTGGCCAACAACCCCTTTGCTACAACTGTAATATTCCTGGTCACATTGCTAGGGATTGTAGAAGGCGACCCCAAACGACCTGCCGTAATTGTGGTTTAAACAACCACAATACCAATAACTGCCGTAGAGCCTGCACTAATTGTGGGCAGAGTAATCACAAATATCCTAACTGTATGAGAGTAGCAAAAAGTAATGAGGGGTTTCAAAAAAAAAAAACTCCGAGAAACCAGTCACCCAACGGTTGGGGTCAATAAGTAATACAAAAGAGAACCAAGTATGCATTCATGACCTTGGCTATGAGAAGCCAGAAATAAGAAAGAATGATATCATAGCAGTAGAATTAGGAATTAAAAGAAAGAATGATGAGTTTACGAAAGTGGTTGCAATGCTTGATACAGGTGCATGCGTAAGTCTAATAAAAGAGGAATTTATACAAAGTATGAACATAGTCGCCAAAAGGATAGATGAAAATGAAACGCCCATATTCGCCGTGAACTCTCAGGCCATAGAAAATAAAGGGAAGGCGGTGATTGTCACTCGAACAGGAAGTAGAGTAAAAGAACAAACAGTAGTAGTAACCTCAGGAATGGAGTTGCCTACTACTATTTTAATAGGTAGGGATTACCTAAAGAAGAATGATATAGATATAATAATGAGAAGTAAAGGAGAAAGTAGTTACATAGAAGTACGGATAAATGAAACCATAGTTTCCGTTACACCAAAGAACGATGATAAGATTACCATTATAACCCTAGAAGAAAGACAGAATGAGAAAGTAGAGCAAGGACGAAACAAAATGAAAAGATATGGACAAAGTCTCGGTGGAAAAGTAGCACCGGAAATGCCAAACGATAAGGCCGAATATGGCAGTGAAAGAGAAAGAGATGATAAAGAGGATAAAGAGGATGTAAATAAAGGTGGTCATAAAGATAAAGAAAGCGCAAATGAAAGTAGTTATGATAGTAACCGGTTACCAGAAAGTAAATATACTAAAGTCGTTACACTAGAAGACGTAAGGATACCACCTGCGTCAGTTGGATATATTGTGTGTGCAACCTCTCTCGTAGGAGAGGAAGAAGGAATTTTTGAGCCATGTAAGAGTAATCCGACCTCACGAGCACTCTGCCCAGGGGTAGTGAAAATGCACTCCCTAGTAGATGAAGGGAAGTCAATGTTTATAGTTCAGTATATCAATGTAGAACAGGAAGCAATCGAGATAGAGACTGGCAGAACTCTAGGGGGAATACAACCCTGTACTGTACATCCTTACCCATTAATGGTAGCAGGAATTAAAGAAAAAATAGCTGCGGTTATAGAGAAACCAAAACAAGAAGTTACTTCCCAAGAGTCTAAGATAGAAATAATACATAGATTGGTTGATGAGAAACATCCAGAGGGATCACGAGAAAACGAAGCATTAAAATTGTTAATAAAAAAGTACCCAGAAGTTTTCTCAACTGAAAAGGACCCAATAACGGTTACTCCCTATTATATGAGTACCATTACCTAACTAGATAATGAACCAGTTTATAGAAAACCATACCCCATACCTGTTTGTTATCATTCAGCAATAAGGGAGCAACTACAGACCTTGCAGGAAGAAGGTATTATTAGGCCTTCACAGTCAGCCTATAACAGCCTTTTGATTCCCGTTCCCAAGAAAGACGGCGGAATACGCATGTGTCTAGATTTCCGTGCGTTAAATACAAAAATTAAAGATGATAGATTCCCTCTCCCTAACATTCAAGCAATACTGCAACAAATGGGTACAAGTAAGATTTTTTCCTGTCTTGATTTGCGAGCAGGATATTTATTATCAGATCCCCTTGAATGAAGCAAGCAAAGAAAAGACGGCATTTACGTCACCCGAAGAACATTGGAAATTTAATTCTTTGCCATTTGGGATCAAATCAGCCCCAGGGTCCTTTCAAAGGGTAGCAAATACAGTATTAGCGGGCCTCATAGGCAGTTCTGCACATGTCTATCTGGACGACATAATAATTCAAGGAAAAAACTTTGATGATCATTTTGAGAATCTCACTCGAGTGCTAGATAGACTTCAAAAAGCAAAGTTAAAGTTGAAAGTAGAGAAATGTGACTTCTTCAAGACCAAAATAGCATATTTGGGTCACATAATTAGTGCCGAAGGACTAAAATCCCAGCCAGATAAAATACAGGCTATTAAGAAGATAGCTGAGCCTAAAAATATTAAAGAACTTCAATCATTTTTAGGATTGATGAATTATTATAGAAAGTTTATTAAAGATTTTTCTGAAATAAGTAGACCATTAACCGTCCTTCTGGCAGGAAAAAAAGGGCCCACATAAGAAGGCAGATAAAACGCCTATTGTATGGAGTGAGACAGCTCAGACTGCTTTCACCCAATTAAAGGATAAATTAACAGAAGAAGTTACACTCAAGTTCCCAGAGTTTTCACGTGAGTTTTTACTAACCACGGATGCTTCCGCAGAAAGTATTGGCGGTGTGCTACAACAAGAAGATGAGACGGGACGAGTGAGACCCCTCACCTTCTTTAGCCGCGCCTTGAACCCAGCTGAAAGAAGATACAGCGCTATAGAGCGAGAAGCCCTCGCAATAGTATATGGCTTACAAGTAAACAGACCCTTATGTTTGGGGTATCACATAGAGATACATACAGACCACCGTCCTCTAGTATGGCTGCTCAAAGTAGCGAGCTCGAATGGTAGAATAGCCAGATGGCAGACACTTCTTTCTGAATATGATTTCGGTATTAAATATATACCAGGTAAAGAGAATGTAGTGGCGGATTTCCTCTCTCGAATGAAGAGGCAGGAAGAAACTGAGTTAGTGGATCCACGTGACAGAATTATGATTGTAGGGGACGCCCGCATAGACAATCAAGAAGGAGTTGAATGGAATCTAGAAGAAATTCGAAAGCTACAAGATGCAAATGAGGCATATTTGATAGCAAAGAAAGGGATAGAATCAGGGAAAAGTTTGAAAGAAATAAGAGAAGAATTAAAGATAAAGAGATGCAATATAAAGTTACCTCTCGAGGAATTGCAGGTAGAAGAAGGAATGTTATATAGGCACACAAAGAGTCCATATGAAGAACCTATAAAAGCAGTAGTCCTTATCCCTGAGTACGCACCTAAGGCGATATATTTAGCTCATTCTGTGTTTCCGGCCGGGCACGGAGGAGTTAAAGTAACGTTAAACAGGTGTCAAAAGCTTGCCTTTTGGCCAGGGATGAAAAAGGACGTAGAGGAGTACTGTAGAAAGTGTCAGGTATGTTGTCGTTTTAAGAGCGTGGGAAACTTATCTCCAGCGTCTTTACGACGCCATCCTGATGTCTCAGCTCCCTTTGAAAGAATACATATGGACATAGTAGGACCTATGGGTACCTCAGATAAAGGTAATAAATACATTCTTACAATAATAGATGTATTTACACGGTATCTAGTTACAGTGCCGCTAAAGAGTAAGGAAGCGTCGGAGGTAGCCAGAGCTTTCTTTAATCAAGTAGTATGTGTTCACGGAACACCAAAAACAGTAGTAACAGATCAAGGGAAAGAGTTTGTTAACCAAATATTTAAAGGAGTGACAGAAAGATTACAGGTTAACCACGCGACAATAACGGCATATAGACCGTCAGCAAATGGGGTAATGGAACGTGCGAACTATACAGTTGTTAATATTTTGAGGACCCTAACAGAAGACAACCCTAATATATGGGATGAAATGTTGCCCTCAGCAACATATGCTTATAATTCAGCTTATCATAGAATTATCAAAGACAGTCCGTTCTACTTATTGCATCTTAGGGATCCCTCTATACCCCATCAGATCTTAGATGCACCTCCTAAGCCGTGGTACAATGTTGATCAATATAAAGAAGAAATGGCACTAATCACCAAACGTACCTATGAGAGATGCGCAGCATTTTTAGAAATGGGCCGAGAAGTTGAACGATACCAGAAAAAAGGTAAAATCAAAGATGTTAAAATAGGAGATAGAGTTTACCTCAAGCATATACCCAAGAAAAAAGAGCATAAAAAGTTACAACCACTATACGACGGACCTTTTAGAGTCATTAATAAAGTCAGTGATGTAGTCATCAGGTTAAAAAGCATAATGAGTAGTAAAGAAGTAACAGTGCATACTGATCGAGTCAGAGTAATTCATGAAGACTGTATCAGTGTGAAAGATAATACAAACATAAGAAAAGCCTACCCAGCCAAAGCTATGAACGAAACCGAAGGAGAGTATGTAACAATAGAACCAGCCTTTAATGAAAATGAAGATAATGTACCACACATTATACATACCACACCAAGCATATCAGATGAATTAGAAGAAACAGGAAGTAACGATGAAATGTTAAGTAAAGGCGAGATAGAAGAAACAGATACTTTAACAAATATAGACAGTAGAGAGCAGCTAGAAAGTAGATATAGTCTCAGGTCTAGAGGTACAGCTCCTGATCTCCCAAATGTAATGCCAACTCCTATAGAATACAGTCAAAGACGACAAAAAGAATAAACTAATATGTATATTTGTCCACAGATATGCTGTATTGCCCAAGCGGTGGCTACGAGCCCTATACAAGAATCATCAATAAGAATGGGTATAAGCTACACCCCAGCCTTCAGAGTCCTCCTTACTGGTCGGGAATATATAATACCCCTTGAGCTTCACACGAGCGATATCCAGGTTCCCTTGATTCGTGCGAGAAATATTACTGCCGAGTTGGGGTGGAACATTTCGCATATGAACGCTTCATATGCTGTCGTCTCGTCTCTAAAGAAATATCTAAGTAATTTTAACGAGGGATTTAATAAATTATTTATTGATATGAATGAATTCCTTAAATATATAATTGGGACAGCATACCCCTTAAGAAAGAAACGTGGGGCATTTAACTTGCTAGGATCCATATCGAATGTTCTTTTCGGTACTGCGACCCAAGCACAGGTGGATGCCATTCACGAAAGATTACATAAAGCTGAAGCTATGACTGAGAAAGAAAGAACAATGTTAAACTTACATTCTACCACACTAATTATGACTATCAGAGAAATAAGATCTTTGAACTCTGCAATTTCCCGACTTGAGTTAGCTTCAGCTATGTCTCACAAGATAATTAGACAATTTTCACTCAGGACTCTAGCACTAGAAGGAGAACAACGCATGCTTGAAGCTCTACTGAATATAGAATTGGCTCTAATTGATATTAATAATGATTATGTAACCTTAAAAATGGGTTTATTGGCTCTCTTACAAACAAAAGTCACACCAATCATTCTCTCTGACGAGGTTTTACTAAAGGTATTAAAAGAAGCATCTGTCAGACCCCCGGGTCTACTATTTCCTGCTGTACCAGAATATATAGCATTATATCGAGGCCTGATTAGAGTTACTTCGAGACCTACAACCTTGCCTGGTTCGCATAGCTTCTATCTCGCAATACCCCTTCGGGGAAGTCCCTCTGATGTATTTGACATATTTAAAATTGATACCTTACCTTATGCTATACCTGGGACAAATTATTTTGTACAAACTCATCATGTTTCCAAATATATTGCTTTTAGTGAAGATAGGAATAGTTACTTTTTAAGTGAATGATTTTGACCAATGCAGTAAACATGATAAATTATTTGTTTGCCCCCCTCAAGGTCCTGTGTACGATTCTTCCACGGACACTTGTGAGTCTGCCTTGTTCCTGAAGAAACCTAAAGCCTTAGAGTTATGTGATACTTATGTCTTAAAGTATTTTCCTCCAAAATTCATTAAAGGTGAAGGATACTGGACTTATGCCACCAGTAAACCCATTACTTTAACTTTAAATTGCCCAGTAAATGAAGTCAATAAGTTACAACAAATAATAAATGGAACTGGCACTCTTACATTAGGTCAATGCTGCAGTGCACACAGTGCAGCTTTGACATTGCCTGCTCACGACACCATGGCTCAGGAACCCCCTCTCACTATTGTACCTGCTCCTCTTAACATCAAAGTCGCTCTTCGACCAGCAGAACAAGAATTGCTAGAAACACTTTCTAAAACAAATTCCATTGACAGTAATGGGCCTGATCAACCATTCCTCCTAGAAGATGTGATGTCAAACTTACAGCCCCTACAGCCGGAACGAGAGGACCAATCCAAGGCGTCTTCATCATCACTATGGCTATGGCTTGCAGTCGGCTTCACCCTCTTAGGATGCATCGGTACAGCCGCCGTAAACCAGTGCGTGACTCGACATGCCAAACGCACCATTCAGCGTGAGGCCTGGCAGTTGGTCACGGTACGGCGTCGCCACAGGACCCAGGACCGGGACGATGTTAGCCCTCAGGGACGAGAGCTCTTGAAGGAGGGAGACTGTTGGAACCGCACCTTGCAAGCACAGCCAGCCGGCTCATTACTCCCGATAGCAGAAAACAACGAAAGCAGCAGAGGAGAAGAGGACCTATCTGTAAGCGACTCATAAACACGGACGTGGCCCTATCGGCAACGTCCCCATAGAAGCAGATATGGATAGTACGGAGCAATGAGGCAAGACCCAAAATTAGCACTACAACGACAACAAGAACAACGAGGAACAATGCCCTCCAACCCGAGTTTGGGCTGTAAGGAGAGGAACGTCGGCAGAAGCAGTCCTGACATCATAAGAACAGGACACGAGAACAAACCCTCAACAAGCCCTCCGGCAGACATATCTCGACTCCTCGTACGCTAATCCTGTCATAAGATACAAAGAAGAAAAGAAGACAAGAAGAAAAGGAAACAAAGAAGATTAAGAAGGAAGCAAAGAGATATAAAGAAGAAAGAAGAGTATCAAGGAAGAAGATAAACTATAAAGACGAAGTTGCATTGCGTGAGAGAAGGACGAGGAGGACCAGAGTCGAGATGCTGTGTAACATCCTGGTGGCCGTGAGTAGAGCTTAGAGCAAGGCAAGGGGGTTTGGTCTACCCAAGTAACTCACTTCATCTGATTTATTGTGTGCATTTACCTTTATTGATGTAATTTGATCAATTAGGATAAATTAAGTTTTATGTAGGCTTTATGATTTATTGAATTACATTATTACCCTGAAAGTATCATTTCGTCAGAGAAATAGTGGTAGTGAAAGAGAGTGGACAAAACGTGAAGCAATCTTACTACCAAAGTGACCGACGTAAAGAAATTCCTATGATCTTGTGTAAATATATACATATCGTTTAATTAATAAATATAAATAGTAATACGAGTTTTCTCACCCATATATATATTTCCACCTAGAACTTATCCTCCAAGATGAGACTGGTAAAGATTCAGTCGATAAAGTAAAAGTGTTGACCTTAAAAGGTGGGTCACAACACTTCCATCCCCATCCCGTGATGACAGTGACGCCAGGCTTCCACCCTCCTCCCGTGACGACGGTGACGCCAGGCTTCCACCCCCCTCCCGTCACGACAGTGACGCCAGGCTTCCACCCTCCTCCCGTGACGACGGTGACGCAAGTCTTCCACCCCCCTCCCGTGACAACGGTGACGCCAGGCTTCCACCCCCTCCCGTGACGACGGTGACGCCAGGCTTCCATCCCCCTCCCATGACGACGGTGACGCCAGGCTTCCACCCCCCTCCCGTGATGACGGTGACGCCAGGCTTCCACCCTCCTCCCGTGACGACGGTGACGCCAGGCTTCCACCTCCCTCCCGTGACGACGGTGACGCCAGGCTTCCACCCTCCTCCCGTGACGACGGTGACGCCAGGCTTCCATCCCCCTCCCGTGACGACGGTGACGCCAGGCTTCCACCCTCCTCCCATGACGACAGTGACGCCAGGCTTCCACCCCTCTCCCATGACAACGGTGACGCCAGGCTTCCACCCCCCTCCCGTGACGACGGTGACGCCAGGCTTCCACCCACCTCCCGTGACGACGGTGACGCCAGGCTTCCACCCCCCTCTCGTGACGACGGTGACGCCAGGCTTCCACCCTCCTCCCATGACGACGGTGACGCCAGGCTTCCACCCTCCTCCCATGACGACGGTGACGCCAGGCTTCAATCCCCCTCCCGTGATGACGGTGACGCCAGGCTTCCACCCTCTTCCCGTGACGACGGTGACGCCAGGCTTCCACCCCCCTCCCGTGACGACGGTGACGCCAGGCTTCCACCCTCCTCTCGTGACGACGGTGAAGCAAGGCTTCCACCCCCCTCCCGTGACGACGGTGACGCCAGGCTTCCACCCCCCTCCCGTGACGACGGTGACGCCAGGCTTCCATCCCCCTCCCATGACGACGGTGACGCCAGGCTTCCACCCCCCTCCCGTGATGACGGTGACGCCAGGCTTCCACCCTCCTCCCGTGACGACGGTGACGCCAGGCTTCCACCCCCCTCCCGTGACGACGGTGACGCCAGGCTTCCACCTCCTCCCGTGACGACGGTGACGCCAGGCTTCCACCCCCCTCCCGTGACGACGGTGACGCCAGGTTTCCACCCCTTTCCCGTGACGACGGTGACGCCAGGCTTCCACCCGCCTCCCGTGACGAAGGTGACGCCAGGCTTCCACCCCCCTCCCGTGACGACGGTGATGCCAGGCTTCCACCCCCCTCCCGTGACGACGGTGACGCCAAGCTTCCACCCCCCTCCCGTGACGACGGTGACGCCAGGCTTCCACCCCCATCTAGGTGGGGTCTGATTAACGCTAAATACAACCTCAGAATTACCTCAGAACTCCTATTTGTCACACACCTACTAATAAATCCCAGTATCTTGTTGGCTCTATTTCTAGCTATAATGCACTGTTCCCTGTGGCGCAAGTCACTGCTTATTTGTACTCCTAAGTCCCTCACACTATATGACCTTCCTAAGGTAGTTTCATTTAATGTGTGAAGTCTACAGACCTATTTCCTTTACCTACGCTCATAATACTACACTTATTAACATTAACTTGCATCTGCCATTTCTCTGACCACTCGTACAGCCTATTTAAGTCATCCTGCAGCATCCTAGCATCGTCTAAAATCTTTACCTGTCTTCCTATCTTTGTGTCATCGGCAAATTTATTGATATGACTATCTATTCCTGTCTCTAAGTCATTTATATAAATTATGAATAACAATGTTCCTAGTACTGATCCCTGTGGTACCCCACTAGTGACATTACCCCATTCTGTTTTCTTCCCATTGATTTGTACCCTCTGTTCTCTACCAGTAAGCCATCCCCTAATCCATTCTAGTACCTTCCCACCTATGCCGTGAGCCTTAACTTTACTTAATAGTCTCCTATGGGGTACTCTGTCAAAGGCTTTACTGAAGTCCAAATAAACTATATCATAATCGTCCCCCAAATACTTTCCTATAGAAGGACAATAAATTTGTGAGTCATGACTTCCCCTTGCTGTTGGGTGCTCAGTCGTTAACATAAGTTGGGGTCAAGAGACAGGCACTCGTAACTGAAGGTTCTTTACTGGAGCTACGGTTACAAGCGAAGGCGGGTCTTACGAGGATGCCCCGGGGCGGCAGACTGATCTGCGCGGGACGCGGGAACATACAAAAGGAGGGAGGTGCCGACTAGTGATTAGTCGTTACATTAAAAGGGGATACATACATGGAATATAATATCCTACATCTCCCTCCCCCTTTCACGCTCAAAACCTGCAAGGTTCTGAGCGGACTTTTGGGCCTCAATGCGAGACGAACGGCGAGGCTGGGCAGGCTGGAACGACTCTGGATCTGAAGTCGCGCTGTCCGTGTCATCGGGCTGGGGTGAAGTCGGCCGAAGGAAGGGGCGGTTCCTCCACCAGACCCGGCCACTGGGCAACCGGACGAGGTAGTCACGGGAGTTGCCTATGCCCATGACGGTGCCCACCTTGTCCCACCGCTTCGTAGTTGAGTCCTGGATGCGGGCCATGGAGCCCACCAGGAGCGGTTCGAGGGGTTTGGCGTGGGCGTCGTACTGTTCGGTGATGTCTCGGAGGCGGTTGGCAGCTCGTCGGTCACAACTCTCGGCCCTGGCTTGCCACTGCTGCTGGAAGACCTTGGCGTGGGCAGGAACGCAGGAACGTAAATGGTGGCCATAGAGCACCTGAGCTGGGGAACGACCAGTGTGGTTGGTGGTGTTCCTGAGCTCGAGGAGGCCTCTATCGAACGCCTCACAGTCGATGTTTCCTGAGGGGGCCACCTTCTGTATAAGATGCTTAGTCGCTTTTACAGCGGACTCAGCATGGCCGTTCGACTGTGGATAGTGGGGCGTCGACCTGTTGTGTCGTACTCCCCAGCGTTCGAGGAACTCGGCGAACTCCTTACTGGTAAACTGGGGGCCTCCATCCGTACGTAGACGCACGGGGACGCCCAACTCTCTGAAGAAGTGCCGGAAGTGTCGGATGGTCGCAGAAGAGGTGGTATCTGGTCCACATGACACCACTACAGGCCATCCAGAAAGGCAGGCGGCAATTACTAGGAAAGCCTTCCCGGCAACGTTGAAAAAATCAGCCGACACTGACTCGAAGGGCCTGGTAGGGTTGTCATCACAGCGTAGAGGCTCTTGCTGCTGACTGGGTTGAAGTATCTGGCATGGCTCGCAGGCGAACACGACGTTGGCGATGTCCGAGTCGATGCCAGGCCAGTATACTACTTGTCGTGCCCGACGCTTTGTGGCCTCTGTGCCACGATGACTGTCATGTAGACGGGACAGGACACGGCGACGGAGGGCGGCAGGAACGACAACGCGGGCGCCATACAGGACAAGGTCGTCCTCACTGTAGAGGCTGTCTCGCAGCTTCCAGTATGGGCGCACGGCGTTAGGTAGGGCGTATCGGTCTCTTGGGAAACCTGCCCTGACGCACTGAAGGAGCTCAGAGTAGGTGGGGTCCTCACTGGCTACTCGACGGAACTCGTCCATGGCTACGTCGCTGGCTTGCCCAGAAGTACCATGGGTGACGTCGGCGGCTAGAGACTCGACTGCCTGTAGGGTGACACACCTTACGGAAAAGCTGGTCTCGACACCCAACACATCATCTTCACGCGAAGGCTTGCCTACTGGAGAACGAGAGAGAGCATCTGGGATGCACAACTCCTTGCCCGGATGCCAGTTTGCTGTGTAGATGAAGGCGGATGTCTTCTCTTTCAGACGCTGAAGACGAGGGTTGTCGATGGCGTCTAAGGTGTAGCTGTTGAGGATGGGGACCAGGGGGCGATGATCATTCACAAGGTTGAAGCGTTGGAGTCCTGCAAGGTAGAACTTGCACTTGGTCATCGCCCACACTACTGCCAAAAGCTCCAACTCGATGGTGGCGTAGCGGGTTTCGGTGTCCGTCAGGAATCGCGAGCCACATTGAATGAGCCTCAACTGTCCTCCGCCGTGATCCTGCAGAAGGGCGTAACTCAGACCGTACAGACGTGAAGCGTCTGTTTGTAGGACGGTCGGGATAGCAGGGTCAAAGGTGGCAAGGTCCGGTGGACTTGACAGGGCTTCCTTTACCTTCTCGAAGGCCTGGTTGTGGTCAGGAGTCCACACAAAGGTTCTCTTGGGGCTCATCAATGGGCGAAGAGGAGCAGCAGCACCGGAGATGTTGGGTGAAAAGTCGGCTAGCTGGTTCACCAAGCCCATGAATGACCGCAGGTCGGTCAGGTTGGCTGGTTTGGCGAAGTCAGTGATGGCCAGAACCTTCTCAGGATCTGCTGCGATGCCATCACTGGAGAGCTGGTAGCCGCAGAAGCGAACCTTCGGTGCGGCGAGGACGAACTTTTCAGCATCAAGGGTGATTCCGTGTGCTCTGCATCGGGCGAGGACCTGGTTGACACGGCAGAGGTGTGCCATGTAATCCTCGTCGTACAGAAGGATGTCGTCCTCCACCTTGACACACTGTAGCACTCCCTGAAGCGCGAGGTCACCTCGTCGACAGAAGGCGTCTCCTGTTGCTGCGAAACCCATCGGGCCTCGAAGGTAGCGGAAACGTCCGTAGGGGGTGATGAAGGTGGTCAAAGGCTGGTCTTCCTCGGCCAGAGGAATCTGCCAGTAGCCGCACAGAGCGTCTATGGTGGTGAAGTAGCGAGCCTGTGGGGAGACTCGACGTGTAGCTGCAAACGGCGTGGGTGAAGGGTGGGCGGGCCTTGAGACTTGGCTGTTGAGCCTAGACAGGTCCGTGGTGATGCGCACACCACCATTAGCCTTTGCCACGACAACCATAGGGTGGCACCAAGGGGATGGGTCATCGCCTGCAGGGGCGATAACACCTTGTGCTACCATAGAGTCTAGCTGAGTCTTCACAGGGTCTTGGTATGCAAGGGGAATCAGGCGTGGAGTGTATATAGCGAAGGGATGTGCGTCGTCCTTAAGGTGGATGCGCATAGGCGGACCTGCCATAGGCTTCAATGGTGCGTCCCGTAGGTCCTCCTTCTTCGCCAACACGTCTGCATATTCCTTGAGGAAGTAGTCCTTGGCAGCTGCAGGAGATGTGGAGTCCGAGAGTAGAAGTGGAGGCGCTGCGACGTGGGATGGAGAGACTTCGACACTTGCATGTCCGCCGCTCTGCTTGCTTCCCTCTGGTCCGACGCTCGTTGATCTTCTCACCCTGTTCTCGATGCTAATTTGCTGCGGGAAGTCCTTGGGTACTAAGCCCAAGTCTCGGCAGTGCTGCCAGGATAGTAGAGGTGAACCCAAGTAGCCTTGCACGTCAACCCAACCGGTACAGGAACGAGCACCGTGGGTTAACTCAGCTTGGAAGGAGCCCAAGACAGCAGGCATTTTGGAGCCGTCCGCGTTGTAAAAAGAGACGGTCGGTGGCGGGTCGAGGTCGGACTTGGAGAAGCCTAAGTTCTTGAGGTGCTGTAGGCTTATCACTGTGGAGTCCGCACCAATGTCAGGGATCATGTCGATGCTTCCTGACACTCCCGCGTACGTGACGACAACACTGACGGTGGGAGACGGTGTTGGTCTCTCACGTGCTGTCGACTCGACGCGCCTTGCGTTGGCTTGCTGCTGTTGATGTTTGGGTTTCCCCAGGGCTGACTGGGCTCTCACGACGTGGAAGGTGGAGCGCCTATCAGTCCCCTGCTTAGTGTTCTTGATGTTTTTCGTGTGTTGGCCCGGCTGTTTAGGCTGCAACGTTCTGCACATCTGGTCGAAGTGCCCGTATCGGTTGCATGTCCTGCACTGAACACTCCTAGCAGGGCAGCCTTGAGTGTGCGACCAGTGGCCAGTCTTGCCACAACAGGTGCACGTTGCTGCTGTTGCCGGACAACCGTTGGAGCCATGCTGCTGTTTACCGCACCTCTTGCAGGAAGATGAAGTCTCAGCGGCAGGGCGTGCGTCTGTTTTCGCTTTATGGGCTGCTTTTTTCCCCGTCTTGTACTGTGAAACAGCTCTTGCCGCTGGAGGGGCCCTTAAAGCAGACGCAGTTGACCTCGTAGCCTCGTGTGAATGGCAGGTGGTCACGACGTCTGTGAGTGTACAGGAGGCGTCCAGAGCGATGATGTTCTGTATAAGTTCAACGTCGTGAACGCCCGTGAGGATGCCGTGTTTGAGCCAGGAGGCCTCGCAGACGGCGTTGTTACCCTTGCAGACGTCAATCTCCTCAGAGAGGCCCTTTAGCCTGACATAGAAGTCAGCAAAGGACTCGCCTGCAGCTTGCTTGCAGCTGGTAAACGCTCGTCGTCGAAGTGCCTCGTTGCTGGAGTCCCTGATGTGGTTCTGAAGGGTGTCGAGAATCTCATCAACGGATGAGGTTGAGTCTGGAGGCACCTGTAACGTGTGCTCCAACACTCGTTGCGTCTCCAACGACAAACACATCCTAAGCTGGATGAGTTGCTTTGAGTGTGGTAGACTTGGTATGTCGACCATGGTCTGTCCACCGTCGTCGCCATTCCTTGAAACATTGAAAGGATATGTCAGGTGGCAGAGGAAAAGGCGGGTGTACAGTCGTCTTGGGAGCCGCCGAGAGAATAGCTGATGCGGCTGGTGACGTCATCCCTTGCACGTCTAGCGACGTTGGCTGAGGTGGTGTGGGAGGGATGGAAACGAGTCTTGCCAGCAGCGCATCGAAACGTACAGATTCTTCTCGACGCTGTTGTTCCCTCTCCAAACGAGTTGTTTCGTCTCTTTCCACCATCCATTTCAGAAACGACGAGATATCCATATTTGTTGGGGAAGACGCGACACTTCTGATTGATGGTGGTGGTGGTGGTGAGGAAGGAGGCGGGGGAGGGCTGCGGGAGGGTGACGGAAGGTGAGATTGTGTCTCGTCACTGCAGTCCTCCACTTGGGTGTGTCTTGTCTGTGGTTGAAGAGCAGCCTTTTTTGCCTTTTTGGGCATGGTGCCTCAATACAGAGAAGATAATACAGGGTTTTGAACAGTGCAAGCAGTGAAAAACGTAAGTAAAGTAGTGGGTGTGTATGGAGCGAGGTGGCAGCCGTGCGCCGGGCAGCGGGCTGTGGTCGCTTCAGACGGCCGGTGTCCAGTAGTGTCTGTGTGACTTCTATGAGAGGAGGACGCGCGCTCTCGCTTGTCCCGGATGCTGCACAACAGGAGGTCTTCTGTGTCTAAACTTTCTTGGATAAAGTCAAACACAAAAGCTACCACTTCTAACACAACCCCACTAAAAAACACTGCACTGCACTGAACAAAAGAGCCCGTAATATACCTCAAAACAGGAAGACGGTGGGGGACGGCGTCTTTTCCGGCGAGGGAGTCTGAATAAAATCCGCTGTGAGGGCTTGTAGGTCCTTGTAGGCTTCCAGGAAGTACTCACTGCGCCATGTTGGGTGCTCAGTCGTTAACATAAGTTGGGGTCAAGAGACAGGCACTCGTAACTGAAGGTTCTTTACTGGAGCTAAGGTTACAAGCGAAGAGGGGTCTTACGAGGATGCCCCGAGGCGGCAGACTGATCTGCGCGGGACGCGGGAACATACAAAAGGAGGGAGGTGCCGACTAGTGATTAGTCGTTACATTAAAAGGGGACAATAGATACATACATGGAATATAATATCCTACATTTGCTAAAACCATGTTGACTATGTCTAATTAGCTTGTGTTCATCTAAATATTTCCTAATTGCCCTTGCTATGATAGCTTCTAACATCTGGCCTACCACTGATGTTAAACTAATTGGGCGGTAGTTACTACTTTCTGCCTTATCTCCTTTCTTGAATATATGAACTACATTTGCCTGCCTCCATAGCCTAGAGACTACTCCTGTGTCTAGTGATTCTCTAAAAATCATTGCAATAGGTTCAACGAGTTCTTCTCTACATTCCCTAAGAATCCTCGGAAAAATGTCGTCCGGCCCTGGAGATTTAATCTTTTTAAGTCTATCTATTTCCTTGCTAACTACTTCCCTACTTATGACTATTTCGCTTAATTTATCATCCTCTTGTCCCCTAAAGATCTGTACTGGCTCCAGTTCCCCACCCGACTCTTCTTGAGAAAATACGGACAAAAAGTATTTATTTAATCCCTTACTAATATCCTCACCATTTTCTATCAAGCTGCCATCCATTCCTTTAAGAGGTCCTATTCTTTCCTTTGTTTTAGCCTTGTACAACTGATAGAATCCCTTTGGATCCTTTTGGGCATCTCTAGCTATCTTAACCTCATAATTCCTCTTTGCAGTCCTAATATCCTTTTTAACCTTCCTAGCTAGGTCATTATACTGCCTTACTACCTGTACTTCTCCCCTTTTAATTCTCTTATAGAGTCCCCTTTTTAATCCAATTTCCCTTCTAATGTTGTTATTCATCCATTTTGGATCATTTTTATTTGACCTAATCCTCCTCTTAGGTATATGCTGTTCCTGCCCTGTATGAATTTCCCTTACTATGTTATTATAGTGCAATTCTACCTCAATGTTTTGATCCTCCTCTCTGCCTACTCCTATACCCTTCCAATTTATACCCTGGAAATAATGTCTGAGGCCCTGGTAATTTCCTTTTCTAAAATCTGGTACTAAAGCAGTGTTCTGTTCTACCTGCCTCTTTGCATTAATCTTGAATCTAATTTCGTGGTGGTCACTAACATTAAATCTCGCTCCTATCTCAACCTGACTTACCAAAGTTTCATTATTAGTTAAGACCAGATCTAAAATATTTCCCTGTCGTGTTGGTTCCCTTACAAGTTGTGTGAAAAAAGCATCCTGGACGACATTTAAGAATTCCTCCGAGCACCCGTCTCCTTTCATACTATCCTAGTCTATTCTCCTATAATTAAAGTCCCCCATAACGCATACATTATTATACCTAGATGCCCTTGCAAGCTCCTGCATCAGGGGTGCACTAGCTGCTTCGTCTAAATCCGGAGGCCTATATATAATGCCTACAACTAACTTATTCCCTCCTATAATAATGTCAATCCATAATGACGTATTCCTATCTTTTTTTATTGTGGTATTGACATAGCTATTTAATGTGTTTCTAACGTACAGTGCCACACCTCCCCCTCTCCTCCCTACTCTATCCCTGTGGAAAAAACTGTACCCATCTATTCCTACTTCAGGTAAGAAATGTTTGCCTGTAATATCTAACCAAGTTTCTGTAATACCTATAATATCTAACTCTTCAACACATGCGATACCTCTAAGTGTGTCTATCTTATTTATTACACTTCTACTGTTTGTATAAAAGACACTTAGTTCATGCACCTCCCTCTCTTTACCCCGTCCTTTGTCACTATTACCCTTACCTCTATTAATATTTAGTTTCCCTGACTGGACTGCCTAACAGCCCTCTCAAGACACTCACTAAGTTTGTACCCCATGTTAGGCAGGTAGTATTACTTATATTTTTATTCCTATATATCTCATGTATTATGCAATTAATGTTATTATAATTGTTGAGGTATATATGTAGTAGGTTCTCGAATGTCATGTGACGTGAGGAGGCCGAACGTTCGGGAAGCAGTCTCGTGGTGTCTGGCTGCCATCCGGTCAGAGAGATGCTGCAGACTCAGCAAGAAAGGAGGCCGATGTCAGCTTTTGACAGGCGTCGCTGCTGGCTGCTTCACTGCACCCAGCTTGCCCGGCTCCCAGACCTACCCGCGCAGCTATACCTACAAGTCACGGACCTCGGAGTGCTCTACTCTCACCGTACATCCGAGGTCCGAACTGACCGTTATTACTGACATTTCTGTGTTATTACGAGTGCATTACAAACTGTCACTGAAAGTGATATATTGCACCACCCTCACCTTATAACCAAGTGAGGAGATATAGTGCCCACAGTGACTCTTGTGATATACTTTACTCTATGTGCATAACCCTGCTTGCTTAGAATACAAATACAAGCAGTGAGACTTAATCTATGTACCAGTGTACTGATCATCTTATACTGTAAATAAAACTGTATTTGTATTTGTAACTGTACACGTATTTGGCTAAACCGCTCGGGCCACACTATCTCACATAACACTCGTTACCATCACCACGGTAACACCTGGTAGCAACAACTTAACATATGGTGGTAACATATGGTGATAACAAAAGGGTAACATTATGGTGGCTGTGATGTGATAAATAACAACCATCACAGCAGGTAACAAGTTCCTGCACTCCCTTCCTACTGAACTGTACACCATCCCTGGCATACAGCTCCTGTCTCCCATAGAACCTGCTTCACTCATCCATAAAACCTACCCCATCCTCCCCACACATCCTCATCAACCTCTCGTTGAGGCCAAGGGCATGTGAGAGCCACCAGCCTCTAACCCCCTGTAAAGGGAGCACCCTTGAGACTACACACCTCCTACCACTCTCCCTTATCTCCCTCAGAAGCTCCCTATACCTAAGCATTAGCTCCTCTGACCTTACCCTGCCTACATCGTTCACGCCCACGTGAACCACCACTAACGCCTCTTTCCCTGTCCCCTCCACAACCTTCTTGTATCTCTCTACCACGTCCTGTACTCCGGCCCCAGGAAGACAGCACGTCATCCTCCTTGCCCTGTCGGCTTCACAGAAGGTCTCGTCTAAATATCTAATCCTGGAGTCACCCAGAACTAACACTTCCTGCGACCCTTCTAACCCTTCCCTGTCCTTCCTCACCTTCCCACCTTCCTTCCTCTCCTTCCCATCTAACTTTCTCTTCACTATCTTCGCCTTGGGTGTCCTGTCCCCTTCACTTGCTCCTACTTCTATCACCACCTCTTCCTCTTCCTGTGTAGCTAACAAGCCAAACTTGTTGCTACACTCTACCTGACCCAGGGGAGGAAATTTCGCCTCACACAAGGGAGGGTTCACGCTCCCCTTCCCTCCCCTACCCATAATCCTCCAACTATTCCCCCCCTTGTCTCTGACCTGAGTCACCTGACCTAACCTGACCTGAGTCTCGTGACCTGACGCTAGCTTCCTGCCTTAGCTCTAATAACTGTTGACTCGTCTGTACCAACAATACTTTCACCTCCTTAACCTCTTCCTCTAAAGCTACATTTCTAGCTACCACTTCACACAATTTACATTCACTTACCTTACATTGTGTCTGCATTCCACAAGAATCACACCTCACCACTCCACCCTCCAACATCACTCCACCCTCCATACCTGTAACCTCCTCGCCTATATTGAGTACTACGCACTCAGCCATCTAAATACTTTTTCACGAAAATGTACACAAAACACAATAAAATAGTTATGGTAAAAATATAGCCTGGTATCCATTGTGTTGACACACAAAAACACAATAAAATATCTGTAATGAATAATACAGCCTGGTATCCCTTGTAGCACGAGCGAGTAGCAGCACGTCCTCCTCTTAATGATGCAGTGTAAAGGCGTTAATGATGTAGTATATTTAACTTCCTGTTCCCTTGTTGTTGTTGTGTCCTCGTGGTTAATGTTGAATTAGTTCGTGAGTTTGAAAGATAGTTAGATAAAGTATGGATAAATGAAGAACAGAGATTGGATTATACTGCAACAATAGGGAGCCTCGATCACAGGTTTGACCACATGACCACAAGATCCAGAGTGCGTAATTCAGAGCTGGAGTCACAGGCTTAATCAGCCTGAATATCTCCGTGTTCCACAGCATAACCTGTCAATCTTCCAACACTCTCTAGCTTTTTCTGGTCCTAAAATTTGGAATTCTGTGCCAAATCATATTCAACAACTACCTACATTGCATACATTTAAGAAACATTACAAGCAATACATACTTGGCCAGTACTGATAGTAATAACTAGGTATTTTTGTATCATATGTACATAATGATGTCTATAAGGAGTAAACATTTTTTACATAATGAAACTCTTATATTTGTATTTTACAATAGCGACTAAAACAGAAAAACAAAAACATGTTGCCCGAAAAGCAAGTTTTGCTTTATATGGGCTGCTTACAACTGTCAACAAATCCTCATGTTGTAAAATCATATATATATGTAAGCATAATAAAGTGTTTCAAGTGTTTCAAGTGTTTCTTCCAGGAGTCGTCTGTGAGTTTCTGTGAGTTATCAATAGTCGGGTTTTAGGGCGTTTCTTGACCATCTGTTGTAAGACGAATTCCTGATTACCGAGACGGCGATATTAAACAATGTCTTACTTCATCATATATACGGATGTATTGACTTCACTGTCTTAATTACTTATTCTACAACTTCAAAAGATCTCAGTACATTGTTCCTGGGCGAACCTCAGTCTCTGACAGATAAGAAACTTAGCTTAAACGTCTCCGACAGTGGAAATCTAAGAATTTGCGGCTAAAATGTAAACAAAAAATCTCCCAGTCTCAGTCCAAGTCCCCTCGGCTGATGCTCTGCTGAAAGCATAGCGACGCGTAGCAATGCTATCGATGCCATCGCTAGGAAACGCGGCGTTGTGATTGGCTGAGCTCGGCTCATGATCGCTGCGGGTGTCGCCACCGAGCGGAGGGCTGGTCTTGATAACAGTGGTTTGTCTGAGCTGCGTCTTCGTTGTCTTGGTAACCGTGACGTCACTTCATTGCTTAGTGGACGTGGGTTGTCTGGGTGGTGTAGTCGTTGGCTTGTTAGTAGTGACGTCACTCAGTGCTTAGTGCGCATGCGCCAACCCAGGAAAATTTGTCCAAGGAAGGGTTAGCCTTAAGCACCGAGATTTCAAAGGCTACAAACGACTAAGTCCAAAATCCTTTACTTTTACAAGCACAGCCCAAACGTTCCTACTGCTCTTGTGTGCCGTTATCCGTGTGTTGGTGTGTTGGAGGCATGTATGTAAGCCTCAGGATTAAGATAATTGAGGAGCAGGGCCCAGTGTTTGTTTACACGCACGCCATGATAGAGAGAGAGAGAGAGAGAGAGAGAGAGAGAGAGAGAGAGAGAGAGAGAGAGAGAGAGAGAGAGAGAGAGAGAGAGAGAGAGAGAGAGAGAGAGAAAGAGAGAGAGGGGGGGTGGGGGCAGCTCATTACCTCCCTCCCTCCACCACGGCTAATCATGCTAATACAACCACGGTACAGTAATCATGAACGTATAATTTCATCCCACTCCTCGTTTTCCTTCAGACACTCCTTCCCATTTTCTTTTGCCAACGACCCGGGGGGAGATCATCTGGCTGACTACCCACCCTCCCTCCCTACCTTCCCCTCCGCCCCCTTGACGCCCTGCTACGCTTGGAAGCAGGGCGCCCTTGTTCTCTGATTGGTGGACAGCTTAAGCTTCTCACTCTAATGGTGTCAATTAAGCTCATTCCACGGTAAATGTTATATATGGAGTCCCCTCTACTGTCATGCTCTTCCCTCCCTCCCTCCTTCTGCCTTGCCTTCCCTCCCTTTCCTCTAGTAGTAGTAGTAGTAGTAGTAGTAGTAGTAGTAGTAGTAGTAGTAGGAGTAGTAGTAGTAGTAGTAGTAGTAGTAGTAGTAGTAGTAGTAGTAGTAGTAGTAGTACTAGTAGTATAGTAGTAGTAGTAGTAGTAGTGGTGGTAACCGGATCCTTTTAAGTTTTAACCCGTCACGTGCTGCCGGGCCAAAAAAGGCTCCCCCAGAATTGATGCTAGGAGTCCTATGGTGGACGAGGTCTAAAGGTGAATTTTCCAAATAGATGTAGCGAAGGAAATATATGGCAACTTGACCTGACCACGGGATAAGGTCAGTGTATTCTAAACCACTATGACGGATAGACGTACTGCTTCGGGTTCCACATTTGTTCGTGCTAAGCGATGTTTAGAAGATAATTTTCTTGAGTCAACACTTAAACACCACACAGCATATGACGCAAGCGAACTTCACCAGTTTCCACAGGCGAAAAAAACCTCGATATTCTGGTGAGTAAGAATATTTTGTTTGTGTTTGTGAATGAGTGTGTGTGTGTGTGTGTGTGTGTGTGTGTGTGTGTGTGTGTCTATGTGTGTGTGTATGTGTGTGTGTATCTGTGTGTGTGTGTGTGTGTGTGTGTCTGTGTGTGTGTG
>JAXIVD010001705.1:44350-77633 GCA_036785275.1 Cancer borealis
GGAAGAGGATAAGGAGACAAGGAAGAGGAGGAGGAAGAGGAGGAGGAGTGAGAGAGATAGTAGGAGGAGGAGGAGGAAGGAGACAAGGACAGAAAGAAGGAGGAGTAAGAGGAAGGAGAAAGAGAGAGGAGGAGGAGGGAGGAGGGACAAAGAGAGAGGAGAAGGAGGAAGAGGAAGGAGAATGAGAGACAGACAGACAGAGAGAGAGAGAGAGGAGTAGGAGGGAGAGGGAGGAGGAGGAAGGAGAGACAGAGAGAGAGGAGGAGGAGGAAGAAGGAGAGAGAGACAAGGACACAGAGAGGAGAGAGAGAGGAGGAGGAGGAAGGAGAGAGAGGAGCAGTAGTTGTATTTCATTTATGTTTGGGTTGAGGCCTTTGGTTGCCATGGTTACCGCGCGTTCATCTGATAGGTCCCCTCCCTCACGCCCCTTGGGATCTGCGTCTCCCAAGAGCCAATCATAACGCGAGATAAACATAGATGACTCTATTGACCAATCACAAGCCAAGACCCAACCAGCATACAGACTAACGCACATACGTACACTTAAGGATACTTTCACGTACATATACATACACACATACATACATACATACATACGTACGTACACACACACATACGCACACACACACACACACACACACACACACAAACACACACAGACACACACACACACACACACACAGATACACACACACATACACACACACATAGACACACACACACACACACACACACACACACACACACACACACACACACACTCATTCACAAACACAAACAAAATATTCTTACTCACCAGAATATCGAGGTTTTTTTCGCCTGTGGAAACTGGTGAAGTTCGCTTGCGTCATATGCTGTGTGGTGTTTAAGTGTTGACTCAAGAAAATTATCTTTTAAACATCGCTTAGCACGAACAAATGTGGAACCCGAAGCAGTACGTCTATCCGTCATAGTGGTTTAGAATACACTGACCTTATCCCGGGGTCAGGTCAAGTTGCCATATATTTCCTTCGCTACATCTATTTGGAAAATTCACCTTTAGACCTCGTCCACCATAGGACTCCTAGCATCAATTCCGGGGGAGCCTTTTTTGGCCCGGCAGCACGTGACAGGTTAAAACTTAAAAGGATCCGGTTACCACCACTACTACTACTACCACTACTATACTACTACTACTACTACTACTACTACTACTACTACTACTACTACTACTACTACTACTACTACTACTACTCCTACTACTACTACTACTACTACTACTACTACTACTACTACTACTAGAGGAAAGGGAGGGAAGGCAAGGCAGAAGGAGGGAGGGAGGGAAGAGCATGACAGTAGAGGGGACTCCATATATAACATTTACCGTGGAATGACCTTAAGAGACACCATTAGAGTGAGAAGCTTGAGCTGTCCACCAATCAGAGGACAAGGGCGCCCTGCTTCCAAGCGTAGCAGGGCGTCAAGGGGGCGGAGGGGATGGTAGGGAGGGAGGGTGGGTAGTCAGCCAGATGAGCTCCCCCCGGGTCGTTGGCAAAAGAAAATGGGAAGGAGTGTCTGAAGGAAAACGAGGAGTGGGATGAAATTATACGTTCATGATTACTGTACCGTGGTTGTATTAGCATGATTAGCCGTGGTGGAGGGAGGGAGGTAATGAGCTGCCCCCACCCCCCTCTCTCTCTCTCTCTCTCTCTCTCTCTCTCTCTCTCTCTCTCTCTCTCTCTCTCTCTCTCTCTCTCTCTCTCTCTCTGTCTCTCTCTATCATGGCGTGCGTGTAAACAAACACTGGGCCCTGCTCCTCAATTATCCTAATCCTGAGGCTTACATACATGCCTCCAACACACCAACACACGGATAACGGCACACAAGAGCAGTAGGAACGTTTGGGCTGTGCTTGTAAAAGTAAAGGATTTTGGACTTAGTCGTTTGTAGCCTTTGAAATCTCGGTGCTTAAGGCTAACCCTTCCTTGGACAAATTTTCCTGGGTTGGCGCATGCGCACTAAGCACTGAGTGACGTCACTACTAACAAGCCAACGACTACACCACCCAGACAACCCACGTCCACTAAGCAATGAAGTGACGTCACGGTTACCAAGACAACGAAGACGCAGCTCAGACAAACCACTGTTATCAAGACCAGCCCTCCGCTCGGTGGCGACCCCCGCAGCGATCATGAGCCGAGCTCAGCCAATCACAACGCCGCGTTTCCTAGCGATGGCATCGATAGCATTGCTACGCGTCGCTATGCTTTCAGCAGAGCATCATCCGAGGGGACTTGGACTGAGACTGGGAGATTTTTTGTTTACATTTTAGCCGCAAATTCTTAGATTTCCACTGTCGGAGATGTTTAAGCTAAGTTTCTTATCTGTCAGAGACTGAGGTTCGCCCAGGAACAATGTACTGAGATCTTTTGAAGTTGTAGAATAAGTAATTAAGACAGTGAAGTCAATACATCCGTATATATGATGAAGTAAGACATTGTTTAATATCGCCGTCTCGGTAATCAGGAATTCGTCTTACAACAGATGGTCAAGAAACGCCCTAAAACCCGACTATTGATAACTCACAGAAACTCACAGACGACTCCTGGAAGAAACACTTGAAACACTTGAAACACTTTATAATGCTTACATATATATATGATTTTACAACATGAGGATTTGTTGACAGTTGTAAGCAGCCCATATAAAGCAAATCTTGCTTTTCGGGCAACATGTTTTTGGTTTTCTGTTTTAGTCGCTATTGTAATATACATATATAAAAGTTTCATTATGTAAAAAATGTTTACTCCTTATAGACATCATTATGTACATATGATACAAAAATACCTAGTTATTACTATCAGTACTGGCCAAGTATGTATTGCTTGTAATGTTTCTTAAATGTATGCAATGTAGGTAGTTGTTGAATATGATTTGGCACAGAATTCCAAAATTTAGGACCAGAAAAAGCTATAGAGTGTTGGAAGATTGACAGGTTATGCTGTGGAACACGGAGATATTCAGGCTGATTAAGCCTGTGACTCCAGCTCTGAATTACGCACTCTGGATCTTGTGGTCATGTGGTCAAACCTGTGATCGAGGCTCCCTATTGTTGCAGTATAATCCAATCTCTGTTCTTCATTTATCCATACTTTATCTAACTATCTTTCAAACTCACGAACTGATTCAACATTAACCACGAGGACACAACAACAACAAGGGAACAGGAAGTTAAATATACTACATCATTAACGCCTTTACACTGCATCATTAAGAGGAGGACGTGCTGCTACTCGCTCGTGCTACAAGGGATACCAGGCTGTATTATCCATTACAGATATTTTATTGTGTTTTTGTGTGTCAACACAATGGATACCAGGCTATATTTTTACCATAACTATTTTATTGTGTTTTGTGTACATTTTCGTGAAAAAGTATTTAGATGGCTGAGTGCGTAGTACTCAATATAGGCGAGGAGGTTACAGGTATGGAGGGTGGAGTGGTGTTGGAGGGTGGAGTGGTGAGGTGTGGTTCTTGTGGAATGCAGACACAATGTAAGGTAAGTGAATGTAAATTGTGTGAAGTGGTAGCTAGAAATGTAGCTTTAGAGGAAGAGGTTAAGGAGGTGAAAGTATTGTTGGCACAGACGAGTCAACAGTTATTAGAGCTAAGGCAGGAAGCTAGCGTCAGGTCACGAGACTCAGGTCAGGTTAGGTCAGGTGACTCAGGTCAGAGACAAGGGGGGGAATAGTTGGAGGATTATGGGTAGGGGAGGGAAGGGGAGCGTGAACCCTCCCTTGTGTGAGGCGAAATTTCCTCCCCTGGGTCAGGTAGAGTGTAGCAACAAGTTTGGCTTGTTAGCTACACAGGAAGAGGAAGAGGTGGTGATAGAAGTAGGAGCAAGTGAAGGGGACAGGACACCCAAGGCGAAGATAGTGAAGAGGAAGTTAGATGGGAAGGAGAGGAAGGAAGGTGGGAAGGTGAGGAAGGACAGGGAAGGGTTAGAAGGGTCGCAGGAAGTGTTAGTTCTGGGTGACTCCAGGATTAGATATTTAGACGAGACCTTCTGTGAAGCCGACAGGGCGAAGAGGATGACGTGCTGTCTTCCTGGGGCCGGAGTACAGGACGTGGTAGAGAGATACAAGAAGGTTGTGGAGGGGACAGGGAAAGAGGCGTTAGTGGTGGTTCACGTGGGCGTGAACGATGTAGGCAGGGTAAGGTCAGAGGAGCTAATGCTTAGGTATAGGGAGCTTCTGAGGGAGATAAGGGAGAGTGGTAGGAGGTGTGTAGTCTCAAGGGTGCTCCCTTTACAGGGGGTTAGAGGCTGGTGGCTCTCACATGCCCTTGGCCTCAACGAGAGGTTGATGAGGATGTGTGGGGAGGATGGGGTAGGTTTTATGGATGAGTGGAGCAGGTTCTATGGGAGACAGGAGCTGTATGCCAGGGATGGTGTACACTTCAGTAGGAAGGGAGTGCAGGAACTTGTTACCTGCTGTGATGGTTGTTATTTATCACATCACAGCTACCATAATGTTACCCTTTTGTTATCACCATATGTTACCACCATATGTTAAGTTGGTGCTACCAGGTGTTACCGTGGTGATGGTAACGAGTGTTATGTGAGATAGTGTGGCCCGAGCGGTTTAGCCAAATACGTGTACTATATACAGTTTTATTTACAGTATAAGATGATCAGTACACTGGTACATAGATTAAGTCTCACTGCTTGTATTTGTATTCTAAGCAAGCAGGGTTATGCACATAGAGTAAAGTATATCACAAGAGTCACTGTGGGCACTATATCTCCTCACTTGGTTATAAGGTGAGGGTGGTGCAATATATCACTTTCAGTGACAGTTTGTAATGCACTCGTAATAACACAGAAATGTCAGTAATAACGGTCAGTTCGGACCTCGGATGTACGGTGAGAGTAGAGCACTCCGAGGTCCGTGACTTGTAGGTATAGCTGCGCGGGTAGGTCTGGGAGCCGGGCAAGCTGGGTGCAGTGAAGCAGCCAGCAGCGACGCCTGTCAAAAGCTGACATCGGCCTCCTTTCTTGCTGAGTCTGCAGCATCTCTCTGACCGGATGGCAGCCAGACACCACGAGACTGCTTCCCGAACGTTCGGCCTCCTCACGTCACATGACATTCGAGAACCTACTTCATATATACCTCAACAATTATAATAACATTAATTGCATAATACATGAGATATATAGGAATAAAAATATAAGTAATACTACCTGCCTAACATGGGGTACAAACTTAGTGAGTGTCTTGAGAGGGCTGTTAGGCAGTCCAGTCAGGGAAACTAAATATTAATAGAGGTAAGGGTAATAATGACAAAGGACGGGGTAAAGAGAGGGAGGTGCATGAACTAAGTGTCTTTTATACAAACAGTAGAAGTGTAATAAATAAGATAGACACACTTAGAGGTATCGCATGTGTTGAAGAGTTAGATATTATAGGTATTACAGAAACTTGGTTAGATATTACAGGCAAACATTTCTTACCTGAAGTAGGAATAGATGGGTACAGTTTTTTCCACAGGGATAGAGTAGGGAGGAGAGGGGGAGGTGTGGCACTGTACGTTAGAAACACATTAAATAGCTATGTCAATACCACAATAAAAAAAGATAGGAATACGTCATTATGGATTGACATTATTATAGGAGGGAATAAGTTAGTTGTAGGCATTATATATAGGCCTCCGGATTTAGGCGAAGCAGCTAGTGCACCCCTGATGCAGGAGCTTGCAAGGGCATCTAGGTATAATAATGTATGCCTTATGGGGGACTTTAATTATAGGAGAATAGACTAGGATAGTATGAAAGGAGACGGGTGCTCGGAGGAATTCTTAAATGTCGTCCAGGATGGTTTTTTCACACAATTTGTAAGGGAACCAACACGACAGGGAAATATTTTAGATCTGGTCTTAACTAATAATGAAACTTTGGTAAGTCAGGTTGAGATAGGAGCGAGATTTAATGTTAGTGACCACCACGAAATTAGATTCAAGATTAATGCAAAGAGGCAGGTAGAACAGAACACTGCTTTAGTACCAGATTTTAGAAAAGGAAATTACCAGGGCCTCAGACATTATTTCCAGGGTATAAATTGGAAGGGTATAGGAGTAGGCAGAGAGGAGGATCAAAACATTGAGGTAGAATTGCATTATAATAACATAGTAAGGGAAATTCATACAGGGCAGGAACAGCATATACCTAAGAGGAGGATTAGGTCAAATAAAAATGATCCAAAATGGATGAATAACAATATTAGAAGGGAAATTGGATTAAAAAGGGGACTCTATAGGAGAATTAAAAGGGGGAGAAGTACAGGTAGTAAGGCAGTATAATGACCTAGCTAGGAAGGTTAAAAAGGATATTAGGACTGCAAAGAGGAATTTTGAGGTTAAGATAGCTAGAGATGCCCAAAAGGATCCAAAGGGATTCTATCAGTTGTACAAGGCTAAAACAAAGGAAAGAATAGGACCTCTTAAAGGAATAGATGGCAGCTTGATATAAAATGGTGAGGATATTAGTAAGGAATTAAATAAAT
The DNA here is from genome assembly GCA_036785275.1 of Cancer borealis. Taxonomy (NCBI): domain Eukaryota; kingdom Metazoa; phylum Arthropoda; class Malacostraca; order Decapoda; family Cancridae; genus Cancer; species Cancer borealis. Next base: position 50,890 of record JAXIVD010001705.1, read on the forward strand.
ACTTTTTGTCCGTATTTTCTCAAGAAGAGTCGGGTGGGGAACTGGAGCCAGTACAGATCTTTAGGGGACAAGAGGATGATAAATTAAGCGAAATAGTCATAAGTAGGGAAGTAGTTAGCAAGGAAATAGATAGACTTAAAAAGATTAAATCTCCAGGGCCGGACGACATTTTTCCGAGGATTCTTAGGGAATGTAGAGAAGAACTCGTTGAACCTATTGCAATGATTTTTAGAGAATCACTAGACACAGGAGTAGTCTCTAGGCTATGGAGGCAGGCAAATGTAGTTCATATATTCAAGAAAGGAGATAAGGCAGAAAGTAGTAACTACCGCCCAATTAGTTTAACATCAGTGGTAGGCTAGATGTTAGAAGCTATCATAGCAAGGGCAATTAGGAAATATTTAGATAAACACAAGCTAATTAGACATAGTCAACATGGTTTTAGCAAATGTAGGATATTATATTCCATGTATGTATCTATTGTCCCCTTTTAATGTAACGACTAATCACTAGTCGGCACCTCCCTCCTTTTGTATGTTCCCGCGTCCCGCGCAGATCAGTCTGCCGCCTCGGGGCATCCTCGTAAGACCCCCCTTCGCTTGTAACCTTAGCTCCAGTAAAGAACCTTCAGTTACGAGTGCCTGTCTCTTGACCCCAACTTATGTTAACGACTGAGCACCCAACATGGCGCAGTGAGTACTTCCTGGAAGCCTACAAGGACCTACAAGCCCTCACAGCGGATTTTATTCAGACTCCCTCGCCGGAAAAGACGCCGTCCCCCACCGTCTTCCTGTTTTGAGGTATATTACGGGCTCTTTTGTTCAGTGCAGTGCAGTGTTTTTTAGTAGGGTTGTGTTAGAAGTGGTAGCTTTTGTGTTTGACTTTATCCAAGAAAGTTTAGACACAGAAGACCTCCTGTTGTGCAGCATCCGGGACAAGCGAGAGCGCGCGTCCTCCTCTCATAGAAGTCACACAGACACTACTGGACACCGGCCGTCTGAAGCGACCACAGCCCGCTGCCCGGCGCACAGCTGCCACCTCGCTCCATACACACCCACTACTTTACTTACGTTTTTCACTGCTTGCACTGTTCAAAACCCTGTATTATCTTCTCTGTATTGAGGCACCATGCCCAAAAAGGCAAAAAAGGCTGCTCTTCAACCACAGACAAGACACACCCAAGTGGAGGACTGCAATGACGAGACACAATCTCACCTTCCGTCACCCTCCCGCAGCCCTCCCCCGCCTCCTTCCTCACCACCACCACCACCATCAACCAGAAGTGTCGCGTCTTCCCCAACAAATATGGATATCTCGTCGTTTCTGAAATGGATGGTGGAAAGAGACGAAACAATTCGTTTGGAGAGGGAACAACAGCGTCGAGAAGAATCTGTACGTTTCGATGCGCTGCTGGCAAGACTCGTTTCCATCCCTCCCACACCTCCCTCCCATCCCTCCCAGGACATGCAACCGATACGGGCACTTCGACCAGATGTGCAGAACGTTGCAGCCTAAACAGCCGGGCCAGCACACGAAAAACATCAAGAACACCAAGCAGGAGACTGATAGGCGCTCCACCTTCCACGTCGTGAGAGCCCAGTCAGCCCTGGGGAAACCCAAACATCAACAGCAGCAAGCCAACGCAAGGCGCGTCGAGTCGACAGCACGTGAGAGACCAACACCGTCTCCCACCGTCAGTGTTGTCGTCACGTACGCGGGAGTGTCAGGAAGCATCGACATGATCCCTGACATTGGTGCGGACTCCACAGTGATAAGCCTACAGCACCTCAAGAACTTAGGCTTCTCCAAGTCCGACCTCGACCCGCCACCGTCCGTCTCTTTTTACAACGCGGACGGCTCCAAAATGCCTGCTGTCTTGGGCTCCTTCCAAGCTGAGTTAACCCACGGTGCTCGTTCCTGTACCGGTTGGGTTGACGTGCAAGGCTACTTGGGTTCACCTCTACTATCCTGGCAGCACTGCCGAGACTTGGGCTTAGTACCCAAGGACTTCCCGCAGCAAATTAGCATCGAGAACAGGGTGAGAATATCAACGAGCGTCGGACCAGAGGGAAGCAAGCAGAGCGGCGGACATGCAAGTGTCGAAGTCTCTCCATCCCACGTCGCAGCGCCTCCACTTCTACTCTCGGACTCCACATCTCCTGCAGCTGCCAAGGACTACTTCCTCAAGGAATATGCAGACGTGTTGGTGAAGAAGGAGGACCTACGGGACGCACCATTGAAGCCTATGGCAGGTCCGCCTATGCGCATCCACCTTAAGGACGACGCACAACCCTTCGCCATATACACTCCACGCCTGATTCCCCTTGCATACCAAGACCCTGTGAAGACTCAGCTAGACTCTATGGTAGCACAAGGTGTTATCGCCCCTGCAGGCGATGACCCATCCCCTTGGTGCCACCCTATGGTTGTCGTGGCGAAGGCTAATGGTGGTGTGCGCATCACCACGGACCTGTCTAGGCTCAACAGCCAAGTCTCAAGGCCAGCCCACCCTTCACCCACGCCGTTTGCAGCTACACGTCGAGTCTCCCCACAGGCTCGCTACTTCACCACCATAGACGCTCTGTGCGGCTACTGGCAGATTCCTCTGGCCGAGGAAGACCAGCCTTTGACCACCTTCATCACCCCCTACGGACGTTTCCGCTACCTTCGAGGCCCGATGGGTTTCGCAGCAACAGGAGACGCCTTCTGTCGACGAGGTGACCTCGCGCTTCAGGGAGTGCTACAGTGTGTCAAGGTGGAGGACGACATCCTTCTGTACGACAAGGATTACATGGCACACCTCTGCCGTGTCAACCAGGTCCTCGCCCGATGCAGAGCACACGGAATCACCCTTGATGCTGAAAAGTTCGTCCTCGCCGCACCGAAGGTTCGCTTCTGCGGCTACCAGCTCTCCAGTGATGGCATCGCAGCAGATCCTGAGAAGGTTCTGGCCATCACTGACTTCGCCAAACCAGCCAACCTGACCGACCTGCGGTCATTCATGGGCTTGGTGAACCAGCTGGCCGACTTTTCACCCAACATCTCCGGTGCTGCTGCTCCTCTTCGCCCATTGATGAGCCCCAAGAGAACCTTTGTGTGGACTCCTGACCACGACCAGGCCTTCGAGAAGGTAAATGAAGCCCTGTCAAGTCCACCGGACCTTGCCACCTTTGACCCTGCTATCCCGACCGTCCTACAAACAGATGCTTCACGTCTGTACGGTCTGAGTTACGCCCTTCTGCAGGATCACGGCGGAGGACAGTTGAGGCTCATTCAATGTGGCTCGCGATTCCTGACGGACACCGAAACCCGCTACGCCACCATCGAGTTGGAGCTTTTGGTAGTAGTGTGGGCGATGACCAAGTGCAAGTTCTACCTTGCAGGACTCCAACACTTCAACCTTGTGAATGATCATCGCCCCCTGGTCCCCATCCTCAACAGCTACACCTTAGACGCCATCGACAACCCTCGTCTTCAGCGTCTGAAAGAGAAGACATCCGCCTTCATCTACACAGCAAACTGGCGTCCGGGCAAGGAGTTGTGCATCCCAGATGCTCTCTCTCGTTCTCCAGTAGGCAAGCCTTCGCGTGAAGATGATGTGTTGGGTGTCGAGACCAGCTTTTCCGTCAGGTGTGTCACCCTACAGGCAGTCGAGTCTCTAGCCGCCGACGTCACCCATGGTACTTCTGGGCAAGCCAGCGACGTAGCCATGGACGAGTTCCGTCGAGCAGCCAGTGAGGACCCCGCCTACTCTGAGCTCCTTCAGTGCGTCAGGGCAGGTTTCCCAAGAGACCGATACGCCCTACCTAACGCCGTGCGCCCATACTGGAAGCTGCGAGACAGCCTCTACAGTGAGGACGACCTTGTCCTGTATGGCGCCCGCGTTGTCGTTCCTGCCGCCCTCCGTCGCCGTGTCCTGTCCCGTCTACATGACAGTCATCGTGGCACAGAGGCCACAAAGCGTCGGGCACGACAAGTAGTATACTGGCCTGGCATCGACTCGGACATCGCCAACGTCGTGTTCGCCTGCGAGCCATGCCAGATACTTCAACCCAGTCAGCAGCAAGAGCCTCTACGCTGTGATGACAACCCTACCAGGCCCTTCGAGTCAGTGTCGGCTGATTTTTTCAACGTTGCCGGGAAGGCTTTCCTAGTAATTGCCGCCCGCCTTTCTGGATGGCCTGTAGTGGTGTCATGTGGACCAGATACCACCTCTTCTGCGACCATCCGACACTTCCGGCACTTCTTCAGAGAGTTGGGCGTCCCCGTGCGTCTACGTACGGATGGAGGCCCCCAGTTCACCAGTAAGGAGTTCGCCGAGTTCCTCGAACGCTGGGGAGTACGACACAACAGGTCGACGCCCCACTACCCACAGTCGAACGGCCATGCTGAGTCCGCTGTAAAAGCGACTAAGCATCTTATACAGAAGGTGGCCCCCTCAGGAAACATCGACTGTGAGGCGTTCGATAGAGGCCTCCTCGAGCTCAGGAACACCCCCAACCACACTGGTCGTTCCCCAGCTCAGGTGCTCTATGGCCACCATTTACGTTCCTGCGTTCCTGCCCACGCCAAGGTCTTCCAGCAGCAGTGGCAAGCCAGGGCCGAGAGTTGTGACCGACGAGCTGCCAACCGCCTCCGAGACATCACCGAACAGTACGACGCCCACGCCAAACCCCTCGAACCGCTCCTGGTGGGCTCCATGGCAGGCATCCAGGACTCAACTACGAAGCGGTGGGACAAGGTGGGCACCGTCATGGGCATAGGTAACTCCCGTGACTACCTCGTCCGGTTGCCCAGTGGCCGGGTCTGGTGGAGGAACCGCCCCTTCCTTCGGCCGACTTCACCCCAGCCCGATGACACGGACAGCGCGACTTCAGATCCAGAGTCGTTCCAGCCTGCCCAGCCTCGCCGTTCGTCTCGCATTGAGGCCCAAAAGTCCGCTCAGAACCTTGCAGGTTTTGAGCGTGAAAGGGGAAGGGAGATGTAGGATATTATATTCCATGTATGTATCTATTGTCCCCTTTTAATGTAACGACTAATCACTAGTCGGCACCTCCCTCCTTTTGTATGTTCCCGCGTCCCGCGCAGATCAGTCTGCCGCCCCGGGGCATCCTCGTAAGACCCGCCTTCGCTTGTAACCGTAGCTCCAGTAAAGAACCTTCAGTTACGAGTGCCTGTCTCTTGACCCCAACTTATGTTAACGACTGAGCACCCAACAGCAAGGGGAAGTCATGACTCACAAATTTATTGTCCTTCTATAGGAAAGTATTTGGGGGACGATTATGATATAGTTTATTTGGACTTCAGTAAAGCCTTTGACAGAGTACCCCATAGGAGACTATTAAGTAAAGTTAAGGCTCACGGCATAGGTGGGAAGGTACTAGAATGGATTAGGGGATGGCTTACTGGTAGAGAACAGAGGGTACAAATCAATGGGAAGAAAACAGAATGGGGTAATGTCACTAGTGGGGTACCACAGGGATCAGTACTAGGAACATTGTTATTCATAATTTATATAAATGACTTAGAGACAGGAATAGATAGTCATATCAATAAATTTGCCGATGACACAAAGATAGGAAGACAGGTAAAGAATTTAGACGATGCTAGGATGCTGCAGGATGACTTAAATAGGCTGTACGAGTGGTCAGAGAAATGGCAGATGCAAGTTAATGTTAATAAGTGTAGTATTATGAGCGTAGGTAAAGGAAATAGGTCTGTAGACTTCACACATTAAATGAAACTACCTTAGGAAGGTCATATAGTGTGAGGGACTTAGGAGTACAAATAAGCAGTGACTTGCGCCACAGGGAACAGTGTATTATAGCTAGAAATAGAGCCAACAAGATACTGGGATTTATTAGTAGGTGTGTGACAAATAGGAGTTCTGAGGTAATTCTGAGGTTGTATTTAGCGTTAATCAGACCCCACCTAGATGGGGGTGGAAGCCTGGCGTCACCGTCGTCACGGGAGGGGGGTGGAAGCTTGGCGTCACCGTCGTCACGGGAGGGGGGTGGAAGCCTGGCATCACCGTCGTCACGGGAGGGGGGTGGAAGCCTGGCGTCACCTTCGTCACGGGAGGCGGGTGGAAGCCTGGCGTCACCGTCGTCACGGGAAAGGGGTGGAAACCTGGCGTCACCGTCGTCACGGGAGGGGGGTGGAAGCCTGGCGTCACCGTCGTCACGGGAGGAGGTGGAAGCCTGGCGTCACCGTCGTCACGGGAGGGGGGTGGAAGCCTGGCGTCACCGTCGTCACGGGAGGAGGGTGGAAGCCTGGCGTCACCGTCATCACGGGAGGGGGGTGGAAGCCTGGCGTCACCGTCGTCATGGGAGGGGGATGGAAGCCTGGCGTCACCGTCGTCACGGGAGGGGGGTGGAAGCCTGGCGTCACCGTCGTCACGGGAGGGGGGTGGAAGCCTTGCTTCACCGTCGTCACGAGAGGAGGGTGGAAGCCTGGCGTCACCGTCGTCACGGGAGGGGGGTGGAAGCCTGGCGTCACCGTCGTCACGGGATGAGGGTGGAAGCCTGGCGTCACCGTCATCACGGGAGGGGGATTGAAGCCTGGCGTCACCGTCGTCATGGGAGGAGGGTGGAAGCCTGGCGTCACCGTCGTCATGGGAGGAGGGTGGAAGCCTGGCGTCACCGTCGTCACGAGAGGGGGGTGGAAGCCTGGCGTCACCGTCGTCACGGGAGGTGGGTGGAAGCCTGGCGTCACCGTCGTCACGGGAGGGGGGTGGAAGCCTGGCGTCACCGTTGTCATGGGAGAGGGGTGGAAGCCTGGCGTCACTGTCGTCATGGGAGGAGAGTGGAAGCCTGGCGTCACCGTCGTCACGGGAGGGGGATGGAAGCCTGGCGTCACCGTCGTCACGGGAGGAGGGTGGAAGCCTGGCGTCACCGTCGTCACGGGAGGGAGGTGGAAGCCTGGCGTCACCGTCGTCACGGGAGGAGGGTGGAAGCCTGGCGTCACCGTCATCACGGGAGGGGGGTGGAAGCCTGGCGTCACCGTCGTCATGGGAGGGGGATGGAAGCCTGGCGTCACCGTCGTCACGGGAGGGGGTGGAAGCCTGGCGTCACCGTTGTCACGGGAGGGGGGTGGAAGACTTGCGTCACCGTCGTCACGGGAGGAGGGTGGAAGCCTGGCGTCACTGTCGTCACGGGAGGGGGGTGGAAGCCTGGCGTCACCGTCGTCACGGGAGGAGGGTGGAAGCCTGGCGTCACTGTCATCACGGGATGGGGATGGAAGTGTTGTGACCCACCTTTTAAGGTCAACTCTTTTACTTTATCGACTGAATCTTTACCAGTCTCATCTTGGAGGATAAGTTCTAGGTGGAAATATATATATGGGTGAGAAAACTCGTATTACTATTTATATTTATTAATTAAACGATATGTATATATTTACACAAGATCATAGGAATTTCTTTACGTCGGTCACTTTGGTAGTAAGATTGCTTCACGTTTTGTCCACTCTCTTTCACTACCACTATTTCTCTGACGAAATGATACTTTCAGGGTAATAATGTAATTCAATAAATCATAAAGCCTACATAAAACTTAATTCATCCTAATTGATCAAATTACATCAATAAAGGTAAATGCACACAATAAATCAGATGAAGTGAGTTACTTGGGTAGACCAAACCCCCTTGCCTTGTTCTAAGCTCTACTCACGGCCACCAGGATGTTACACAGCATCTCGACTCTGGTCCTCCTCGTCCTTCTCTCACGCAATGCAACTTCGTCTTTATAGTTTATCTTCTTCCTTGATACTCTTCTTTCTTCTTTATATCTCTTTGCTTCCTTCTTAATCTTCTTTGTTTCCTTTTCTTCTTGTCTTCTTTTCTTCTTTGTATCTTATGACAGGATTAGCGTACGAGGAGTCGAGATATGTCTGCCGGAGGGCTTGTTGAGGGTTTGTTCTCGTGTCCTGTTCTTATGATGTCAGGACTGCTTCTGCCGACGTTCCTCTCCTTACAGCCCAAACTCGGGTTGGAGGGCGTTGTTCCTCGTTGTTCTTGTTGTCGTTGTAGTGCTAATTTTGGGTCTTGCCTCATTGCTCCGTACTATCCATATCTGCTTCTATGGGGACGTTGCCGATAGGGCCACGTCCGTGTTTATGAGTCGCTTACAGATAGGTCCTCTTCTCCTCTGCTGCTTTCGTTGTTTTCTGCTATCGGGAGTAATGAGCCGGCTGGCTGTGCTTGCAAGGTGCGGTTCCAACAGTCTCCCTCCTTCAAGAGGTCTCGTCCCTGAGGGCTAACATCGTCCCGGTCCTGGGTCCTGTGGCGACGCCGTACCGTGACCAACTGCCAGGCCTCACGCTGAATGGTGCGTTTGGCATGTCGAGTCACGCACAGGTTTACGGCGGCTGTACCGATGCATCCTAAGAGGGTGAAGCCGACTGCAAGCCATAGCCATAGTGATGATGAAGACGCCTTGGATTGGTCCTCTCGTTCCGGCTGTAGGGGCTGTAAGTTTGACATCACATCTTCTAGGAGGAATGGTTGATCAGGCCCATTACTGTCAATGGAATTTGTTTTATAAAGTGTTTCTAGCAATTCTTGTTCTGCTGGTCGAAGAGCGACTTTGATGTTAAGAGGAGCAGGTACAATAGTGAGAGGGGGTTGCTGAGCCATGGTGTCGTGAGCAGGCAATGTCAAAGCTGCACTGTGTGCACTGCAGCCTTGACCTAATGTAAGAGTGCCAGTTCCATTTATTATTTGTTGTAACTTATTGACTTCATTTACTGGGCAATTTAAAGTTAAAGTAATGGGTTTACTGGTGGCATAAGTCCAGTATCCTTCACCTTTAATGAATTTTGGAGGAAAATACTTTAAGACATAAGTATCACATAACTCTAAGGCTTTAGGTTTCTTCAGGAACAAGGCAGACTCACAAGTGTCCGTGGAAGAATCGTACACAGGACCTTGAGGGGGGCAAACAAATAATTTATCATGTTTGCTGCATTGGTCAAAATCATTCACTTAAAAAGTAACTATTCCTATCTTCACTAAAAGCAATATATTTGGAAACATGATGAGTTTGTACAAAATAATTTGTCCCAGGTATAGCATAAGGTAAGGTATCAATTTTAAATATGTCAAATACATCAGAGGGACTTCCCCGAAGGGGTATTGCGAGATAGAAGCTATGCGAACCAGGCAAGGTTGTAGGTCTCGAAGTAACTCTAATCAGGCCTCGATATAATGCTATATATTCTGGTACAGCAGGAAATAGTAGACCCGGGGGTCTGACAGATGCTTCTTTTAATACCTTTAGTAAAACCTCGTCAGAGAGAATGATTGGTGTGACTTTTGTTTGTAAGAGAGCCAATAAACCCATTTTTAAGGTTACATAATCATGATTAATATCAATTAGAGCCAATTCTATATTCAGTAGAGCTTCAAGCATGCGTTGTTCTCCTTCTAGTGCTAGAGTCCTGAGTGAAAATTGTCTAATTATCTTGTGAGACATAGCTGAAGCTAACTCAAGTCGGGAAATTGCAGAGTTCAAAGATCTTATTTCTCTGATAGTCATATTTAGTGTGGTAGAATGTAAGTTTAACATTGTTCTTTCTTTCTCAGTCATAGCTTCAGCTTTATGTAATCTTTCGTGAATGGCATCCACCTGTGCTTGGGTCGCAGTACCGAAAAGAACATTCGATATGGATCCTAGCAAGTTAAATGCCCCACGTTTCTTTCTTAAGGGATATGCTGTCCCAATTATATATTTAAGGAATTCATTCATATCAATAAATCATTTATTAAATCCCTCGTTAAAATTACTTAGATATTTCTTTAGAGACGAGACGACAGCATATGAAACGTTCATATGCGAAATGTTCCACCCCAACTCGGCAGTAATATTTCTCGCACGAATCAAGGGAACCTGGATATCGCTCGTGTGAAGCTCAAGGGGTATTATATATTCCCGACCAGTAAGGAGGACTCTGAAGGCTGGGGTGTAGCTTATACCCATTCTTATTGATGATTCTTGTATAGGGCTCGTAGCCACCGCTTGGGCAATACAGCATATCTGTGGACAAATATAGATATTAGTTTATTCTTTTTGTCGTCTTTGACTGTATTCTATAGGAGTTGGCATTACATTTGGGAGATCAGGAGCTGTACCTCTAGACCTGAGACTATATCTACTTTCTAGCTGCTCTCTACTGTCTATATTTGTTAATGTATCTGTTTCTTCTATCTCGCCTTTACTTAACATTTCATCGTTACTTCCTGTTTCTTCTAATTAATCTGATATGCTTGGTGTGGTATGTATAATGTGTGGTACATTATCTTCATTTTCATTAAAGGCTGGTTCTATTGTTACATACTCTCCTTCGGTTTCGTTCATAGCTTTGGCTGGGTAGGCTTTTCTTATGTTTGTATTATCTTTCACACTGATACAGTCTTCATGAATTACTCTGACTCGATCAGTATGCACTGTTACTTCTTTACTACTCATTATGCTTTTTAACCTGATGACTACATCACTGACTTTATTAATGACTCTAAAAGGTCCGTCGTATAGTGGTTGTAACTTTTTATGCTCTTTTTTCTTGGGTATATGCTTGAGGTAAACTCTATCTCCTATTTTAACATCTTTGATTTTACCTTTTTTCTGGTATCGTTCAACTTCTCGGCCCATTTCTAAAAATGCTGCGCATCTCTCATAGGTACGTTTGGTGATTAGTGCCATTTCTTCTTTATATTGATCAACATTGTACCACGGCTTAGGAGGTGCATCTAAGATCTGATGGGGTATAGAGGGATCCCTAAGATGCAATAAGTAGAACGGACTGTCTTTGATAATTCTATGATAAGCTGAATTATAAGCATATGTTGCTGAGGGCAACATTTCATCCCATATATTAGGGTTGTCTTCTGTTAGGGTCCTCAAAATATTAACAACTGTATAGTTCGCACGTTCCATTACCCCATTTGCTGACGGTCTATATGCCGTTATTGTCGCGTGGTTAACCTGTAATCTTTCTGTCACTCCTTTAAATATTTGGTTAACAAACTCTTTCCCTTGATCTGTTACTACTGTTTTTGGTGTTCCGTGAACACATACTACTTGATTAAAGAAAGCTCTGGCTACCTCCGACGCTTCCTTACTCTTTAGCGGCACTGTAACTAGATACCGTGTAAATACATCTATTATTGTAAGAATGTATTTATTACCTTTATCTGAGGTACCCATAGGTCCTACTATGTCCATATGTATTCTTTCAAAGGGAGCTGAGACATCAGGATGGCGTCGTAAAGGCGCTGGAGATAAGTTTCCCACGCTCTTAAAACGACAACATACCTGACACTTTCTACAATACTCCTCTACGTCCTTTTTCATCCCTGGCCAAAAGGCAAGCTTTTGACACCTGTTTAACGTTACTTTAACTCCTCCGTGCCCGGCCGGAAACACAGAATGAGCTAAATATATCGCCTTAGGTGCGTACTCAGGGATAAGGACTACTGCTTTTATAGGTTCTTCATATGAACTCTTTGTGTGCCTATATAACATTCCTTCTTCTACCTGCAATTCCTCGAGAGGTAACTTTATATTGCATTTCTTTATCTTTAATTCTTCTCTTATTTCTTTCAAACTTTTCCCTGATTCTATCCCTTTCTTTGCTATCAAATATGACTCATTTGCATCTTGTAGCTTTCGAATTTCTTCTAGATTCCATTCAACTCCTTGATTGTCTATGCGGCCGTCCCCTACAATCATAATTCTGTCACGTGGATCCACTAACTCAGTTTCTTCCTGCCTCTTCATTCGAGAGAGGAAATCCGCCACTACATTCTCTTTACCTGGTATATATTTAATACCGAAATCATATTCAGAAAGAAGTGTCTGCCATCTGGCTATTCTACCATTCGGGCTCGCTACTTTGAGCAGCCATACTAGAGGACGGTGGTCTGTATGTATCTCTATGTGATACCCCAAACATAAGGGTCTGTTTACTTGTAAGCCATATACTATTGCGAGGGCTTCTCGCTCTATAGCGCTGTATCTTCTTTCAGCTGGGTTCAAGGCGCGGCTAAAGAAGGTGAGGGGTCTCACTCGTCCCGTCTCATCTTCTTGTTGTACCACACCGCCAATAATTTCTGCGGAAGCATCCGTGGTTAGTAAAAACTCACGTGAAAACTCTAGGAACTTGAGTGTAACTTCTTCTGTTAATTTATCCTTTAATTGGGTGAAAGCAGTCTGAGCTGTCTCACTCCATACAATAGGCGTTTTATCTGCCTTCTTATGTGGGCCCTTTTTTTCCTGCCAGAAGGACGGTTAATGGTCTACTTATTTCAGAAAAATCTTTAATAAACTTTCTATAATAATTCATCAATCCTAAAAATGATTGAAGTTCTTTAATATTTTTAGGCTCAACTATCTTCTTAATAGCCTGTATTTTATCTGGCTGGGGTTTTAGTCCTTCGGCACTAATTATGTGACCCAAATATGCTATTTTGGTCTTGAAGAAGTCACATTTCTCTACTTTCAACTTTAACTTTGCTTTTTGAAGTCTATCTAGCACTCGAGTGAGATTCTCAAAATGATCATCAAAGTTTTTTCCTTGAATTATTATGTCGTCCAGATAGACATGTGCAGAACTGCCTATGAGGCCCGCTAATACTGTATTTGCTACCCTTTGAAAGGACCCTGGGGCTGATTTGATCCCAAATGGCAAATAATTAAATTTCCAATGTTCTTCGGGTGACGTAAATGCCGTCTTTTCTTTGCTTGCTTCATTCAAGGGGATCTGATAATATCCTGCTCGCAAATCAAGACAGGAAAAAATCTTACTTGTACCCATTTGTTGCAGTATTGAGAGGGAATCTATCATCTTTAATTTTTGTATTTAACGCACGGAAATCTAGACACATGCGTATTCCGCCGTCTTTCTTGGGAACGGGAATCAAAAGGCTGTTATAGGCTGACTGTGAAGGCCTAATAATACCTTCTTCCTGCAAGGTCTGTAGTTGCTCCCTTATTGCTGAATGATAACAAACAGGTATGGGGTATGGTTTTCTATAAACTGGTTCATTATCTAGTTGGGTAATGGTACTCATATAATAGGGAGTAACCGTTATTGGGTCCTTTTCAGTTGAGAAAACTTCTGGGTACTTTTTTATTAACAATTTTAATGCTTCGTTTTCTCGTGATCCCTCTGGATGTTTCTCATCAACCAATCTATGTATTATTTCTATCTTAGACTCTTGGGAAGTAACTTCTTGTTTTGGTTTCTCTATAACCGCAGCTATTTTTTCTTTAATTCCTGCTACCATTAATGGGTAAGGATGTACAGTACAGGGTTGTATTCCCCCTAGAGTTCTGCCAGTCTCTATCTCGATTGCTTCCTGTTCTACATTGATATACTGAACTATAAACATTGACTTCCCTTCATCTACTAGGGAGTGCATTTTCACTACCCCTGGGCAGAGTGCTCGTGAGGTCGGATTACTCTTACATGGCTCAAAAATTCCTTCTTCCTCTCCTACGAGAGAGGTTGCACACACAATATATCCAACTGACGCAGGTGGTATCCTTACGTCTTCTAGTGTAACGACTTTAGTATATTTACTTTCTGGTAACCGGTTACTATCATAACTACTTTCATTTGCGCTTTCTTTATCTTTATGACCACCTTTATTTACATCCTCTTTATCCTCTTTATCATCTCTTTCTCTTTCACTGCCATATTCGGCCTTATCGTTTGGCATTTCCGGTGCTACTTTTCCACCGAGACTTTGTCCATATCTTTTCATTTTGTTTCGTCCTTGCTCTACTTTCTCATTCTGTCTTTCTTCTAGGGTTATAATGGTAATCTTATCATCGTTCTTTGGTGTAACGGAAACTATGGTTTCATTTATCCGTACTTCTATGTAACTACTTTCTCCTTTACTTCTCATTATTATATCTATATAATTCTTCTTTAGGTAATCCCTACCTATTAAAATAGTAGTAGGCAACTCCATTCCTGAGGTTACTACTACTGTTTGTTCTTTTACTCTACTTCCTGTTCGAGTGACAATCACCGCCTTCCCTTTATTTTCTATGGCCTGAGAGTTCACGGCGAATATGGGCGTTTCATTTTCATCTATCCTTTTGGCGACTATGTTCATACTTTGTATAAATTCCTCTTCTATTAGACTTACGCATGCACCTGTATCAAGCATTGCAACCACTTTCGTAAACTCATCATTCTTTCTTTTAATTCCTAATTCTACTGCTATGATATCATTCTTTCTTATTTCTGGCTTCTCATAGCCAAGGTCATGAATGCATACTTGGTTCTCTTTTGTATTACTTATTGACCCCAACCGTTGGGTGACTGGTTTCTCGGAGTTTTTTTTTTTTGAAACCCCTCATTACTTTTTGCTACTCTCATACAGTTAGGATATTTGTGATTACTCTGCCCACAATTAGTGCAGGCTCTACGGCAGTTATTGGTATTGTGGTTGTTTAAACCACAATTACGGCAGGTCGTTTGGGGTCGCCTTCTACAATCCCTAGCAATGTGACCAGGAATATTACAGTTGTAGCAAAGGGGTTGTTGGCCAGTGCGGTATGTTTGGCTTGGCCCATATCTCTTAGGCACGGCGCCTTGCTGTCTGTCCTCACCCGCTCTAATCACTGTCCCACTTCCTGTTCCCTTTACAGCATTAATCTCTTGCCTAACCTCTCTTTTTATGTCTTCGTTACGCAGTTTACACTGTGGGTTTTTCTGAACTAATTTAAGGGCTAGGATTAGGACTTCTTCAGGATCTTGTTGTACATCCTCAGGAATAAAGGCTTGTATTCCTGGAGGAAGGACCTTGAGGAAGTTTCTTACAACTTCTTTTCGAAACAGGTCATCATGTGTAGGTTCTTCTTCCTTTAGGGCACTCCATAGAGAGTCTAATCGTACAAAATAAGCTGTTAGAGTTTCTCCTGGCTTCCTATTTACCTCACTCATTTGTTTCATTAGTACTTGATAATTAGTTTCACATGGGAATATCTTTAAAAAGCATTTTTTAACAGCCGCCCAGTCATAGCCATGCTTTTTTACAGCGGAGAGTAGATACTCATTAGCGAAGTCTAGTGAATATTCCTTGGCTAATTCAATGCGACCTTGATCGGTCCAATTTTGTACGGTGCGGGAGTCGATATCATGTATCCACTGCCTCGCACTACGGGTGCAAGTTTTGTTTGGGTACTGGGGGTGCTTATCTCCATCTCCACAAAAGTATTTCAAGCTAGTAATCCTGTTGTAGTTATTGACAGTATTTTTTGTTATCAAATCCGCTAGATCTGTGTTTTGCACCAAAGATGTGGCGTTAGCACTAGTGCTATTAGGAAAGGTATTTGAGGGGCCTGCTGAAGGCATGTCTGAGTCAGAATCGCCCTGAGACATCGTGTCCCACCACCAATCAACTGATTTTTCTGAGCTATAAGGAATATTAGCTACTTCAGGAGGACAATAGATAATGCGCATTTACGAGCAAGCACTGATATAATACGTAATAGAGTTCACACCTGTATATATATATATATATATATATATATATATATATATATATATATATATATATATGTATATATATATATATATATATATATATATATATATATATATATATATATATATATATATATATATATATATATATATATATATATATATCCCACCGGTAAGCTGCCACCACTGTTGTGACCCACCTTTTAAGGTCAACTCTTTTACTTTATCGACTGAATCTTTACCAATCTCTTCTTGGAGGATAAGTTCTAGGTGGAAATATATATATGGGTGAGAAAACTCGTATTACTATTTATATTTATTAATTAAACGATATGTATATATTTACACAAGATCATAGGAATTTCTTTACGTCAGTCACTTTGGTAGTAAGATTGCTTCACGTTTTGTCCACTCTCTTTCACTACCACTATTTCTCTGACGAAATGATACTTTCAGGGTAATAATGTAATTCAATAAATCATAAAGCCTACATAAAACTTAATTTATCCTAACTGATCAAATTACATCAATAAAGGTAAATGCACACAATAAATCAGATGAAGTGAGTTACTTGGGTAGACCAAACCCCCTTGCCTTGCTCTAAGCTCTACTCACGGCCACCAGGATGTTACACAGCATCTCGACTCTGGTCCTCCTCGTCCTTCTGTCACGCAATGCAACTTCGTCTTTATAGTTTATCTTCTTCCTTGATACTCTTCTTTCTTCTTTATATCTCTTTTCTTTTCTTTAGCTTCCTTCTTAATCTTCTTTGTTTCCTTTTCTTCTTGTCTTCTTTTCTTCTTTGTATCATATGACAGGATTAGCGTACGAGGAGTCGAGATATGTCTGCCGGAGGGCTTGTTGAGGGTTTGTTCTCGTGTCCTGTTCTTATGGTGTCAGGACTGCTTCTGCCGACGTTCCTCTCCTTTCAGCCCAAACTCGGTGTGGGGGGCGTTGTTCCTCGTTGTTCTTGTTGTCGTTGTAGTGCTAATTTTGGTTCTTGCCCCATTGCTCCGTACTATCCATATCTGCTTCTATGGGGACGTTGCCGATAGGATCACGTCCGTGTTTATGAATCGCTTACAGATAGGTCCTCTTCTCCTCTGCTGCTTTCGTTGTTTTCTGCTATCGGGGGTAATGAGTCGGCTGGCTGTGCTTGCAAGGTGCGGTTCCAACAGAAGCCTGGCGTCACCGTCGTCATGGGAGGAGGGTGGAAGCCTGGCGTCACTGTCGTCATGGGAGGAGGATGGAATCCTGGCGTCACCATCGTCACGGGAGGGGAGTGGAAGCCTGGCGTCACCGTCGTCACGGGAGGGGGGTGGAAGCCTGGCGTCACCGTCGTCACGGGAGGGGGGTGGAAGCCTGGCGTCACCGTTGTCATGGGAGGGGGGTGGAAGCCTGGCGTCACTGTCGTCATGGGAGGAGGGTGGAAGCCTGGCGTCACCGTCGTCACGGGAGGGGGGTGGAAGCCTGGCGTCACCGTCGTCGTGGGAGGAGGGTGGAAGCCTGGCGTCACCGTCGTCATGGGAGGGGGGTGGAAGCCTGGCGTCACCGTCGTCACGGGAGGAGGGTGGAAGCCTGGCGTCACCGTCGTCACGGGAGGAGGGTGGCAGTGTAGCGTCACCGGGTATAAGGCGTGAGTGAGTATCACTAGGGGCTGACTGTGACTTCTCCATTATCATCTCAATTAACTGGCTTTTGTTTGTCCATACATTTTTAATGCCTAACTGACGACATCGTTTCTGCAGATCTGACTTGAGATTATTTTATTCAGGAATTCCCTCGTTTGTTGCTCTAAGGATGGCTGTGTTGTGGACTGCGTTGTGGACTGCCCCTGAGGCGGTACATGGTGTGGCGCCTTCACCGGTGGTGGGTGCTGTACTACTGACATTGTTAAGTTGTAGCGTTATAAAATGCTGCTACATCAGGATTGGAACAACACCCAGGCTTGGCTTTAGTAGTTTATTGGTATAAGTTGGTTGTGCCACTGGTAGCTTGTACATTGGAGAGCGTGTGAGGGGAGCCACGAGGCTTGGCTCCCCCACGCGGGCTGTGGTGTTGAGGCGGTAGCGGTAGATTGCGGCTGACTGACCAGTGTGTGGGTGAGTGAGTGACTGCCTTCCTAGTGTGTGTGTGTAGCTGCTTATATTCCTGGGGTCATGTGGGTGAGGTGACAGGTGAGGTGTGGTCCCCAGGGATAACAGCTGGGCCTAGCTAAGCCTATAATTACAATAGGCGTGACCTGGAGGTCATTAAGCCGCTAATGATCTGGGAGTGACTGCAAGTCACTACAGTACTCTCCTTTCTCAAAAAAAAAAAAATACATATATACAAAATATAACATAGAGACAAACATATACAGTAAATGGTCTTGAGGTGGAGAGGCATGGTGATGGGAGGCACCGCCGGCATGACTGCAGGGCTGCGGCTGCGAGCCTGCGGCTGCGGGAGTGCCGGGGGTTGTCGAAGTCCAGGGGCCTGTAGTGATGCGAGGCTCCGTGGGCTACGGCGGGGCGGGGATGGGCTACAGCGGCAATACTGTGGACTGCGGGCGCTGGCCGGGGCTGTAGAAGTCCAGAGGCCTGTAGGGATGCGAGGCTCCGTGGGCTACAGTGGTGCGGGGGCGTGCAGGGGCAGGGACGGCACAACAGCAAAGGCAGCACAGAGGCAGCAGAAGCGCTGCAGGTGACCGCGGCAGGCACACGTAGCAGGGCTGAGATGCGAGGCTCTAGGGGGGTGCGTGAGGAGCAGCGGGCGGAGCAGCGTACAGGCGGTTGAAGAGCGTGGAGAAGTGCCTCATATCTGCGGTGATGCAGAGCTGCAGGAAGTCGCGGTGCAGGGCTGCAGGATAGGCGTAGGGGTTGACGACGCGTAGCAGTGGTAGGCGTGGGGGCGGCGGGGGTGTTGTTCCATTGTTTTGTTGTGTCATGAGTGTTCGAGAGTCATTCCGGAGGTCACCAATTGTAGCGTTATAAGATGCTGCTACATCAGGATTGGAACAACACCCAAGCTTGGCTTTAGTAGTATATTGGTGCAAGTTGGTTGTGACACTGGTAGCTTGTACATTGGAGAGCGTGTGAGGAGAGCCACGAGGCTTGGCTTCCCCACGCGGGCTGTGGTGTTGAGGCGGTAGCGGTAGACTGCGGCTGACTGACCAGTGTGTGGGTGAGTGAGTGACTGCCTTCCTAGTGTGTGTGTGTGTAGCTGCTTATATTCCTAGGGTCATGTGGGTGAGGTGACAGGTGAGGTGTGGTGCCCAGGGATAACAGCTGGGTCTAGCTAAACCTATAATTACAATAGGCGTGACCTGGAGATCATTAAGCCGCTAATGATCTGGGAGTGACTGCAAGTCACTACAAAGTCATCATCTGGTGCATGGGGCACTGCGTCTTGATTGTCGCCTATCATGATGGTAGGAAGTCTGCTTATAGGATGTGGGTTGCCTGAGCCGGGTCGTCCTGGGGCGCGTTCAGCAAGGTGGGGGGGGGGGGTGCACATTTTGCCCGCAGAACGATACTGGATACTAGCGACGTCGCTATGGTATTTTTTTTTCAGTGTTGAGATAATCAGCTGATTGAGCCAACATTGCGGCGCACCCTTTTCGTGGGCATCCTTATCGCCGTAGAAAAAACTTGCTGATTAACAGATAATAGAGTCTGGAGCAATTATAGCCGCAGTAAATGCAGTATTTAGGTGGCAAGAAGATGTGAGGGTATAAAAGAAGCCGTAAACTTCTGTGAGCGTAGTGATATAGCGTAGATGATTGTGTGGCTGGTAAAGTTCTAGCTCCTCCCAATGCACTTGGATGTAAATAACACACTTCATATAAAAATTTATCCATTTCGAACGATTTTGACATTGATTTTCGTCGCAAATGCATATCTAATAAGATATCCTTATCAACCCCCAACAATTTTGGGGACCTGTGGGAATGCGGGTTTCTTGGGGGAAGACAAAATACAATGATTGTCAGTAAGTAGTTTGGTATTTCTGCATAATTACTGCTTCGACGATATCGATATAAATATGAAGTTGTACATACTATACATCTAGTGCACTCAACACGTCTGTAAAGGTTTCAGGCGGTTATGTTATGCAGAGGTGGGCAATCGGATTTGGAAGTCCGATTATCCGATTATCCGATTAAACGGACTCGCATTTTCGATTCGGATAATCGAATCGGATTAACCCCCGCCAAACGAATCGGATAATCGCAATCGGACTGCCGAAAATTTAAAGCGATTTGCGATTAATCCAGGTCGACGTCGTCTTTGTATTTTCGCAATAGCAGTTTCTTAATAAATTTTCTATATTTTTCTCAAGTAAATATTTTTTCGCTTTATTCTATTCACACTTTAGTATTTTCTCTATAATATAATGCGCAAAATATCATGATTAATTATTAAATCATATAGATTATAATAAATAGGTTATATTTTACAAGTATAAAGTTGGTATAATACGTGTTTAGTTCTGGTTTTTCGTACAAGTCTCATCGGTTCAGTGACGCGCCGCACCAGTTTAGAGCCAGTCGTCGTGAGAGGAAGTGCTGCTGCTGCTGCTAGGACAAAAAAGCATTAAATTCCCTTTAGAAACATTGAAAATAGCTTTAAAAACATTGAATCGCTTTTAAAAATATCGAATCGCTTTTAAAAACTTTAATCGAAATCGGATAATCGGATAATCGCTAATCGGACTTAGATTTTTTGGCAACCGAATCGGATAATCGAATCGGACTTGACGAGCTGGCGAATCGGTAATCGCTAATCGGAGTTCAATTTTTTCGAATCGCGCCCACCTCTGATGTTATGTTAGGTTATGGGGTATAATTTTACATCTTAACCATTATGGAGTCTGTATACGAAATAAAATGTCTGCAATTCGTCCAACTTCCTACTCTTGATCATAGAGAACATTTGATTGCTTCAAAATTAACCTAGGTAAAGTTTTGGAAGACGACCCAGTCTGTTTTTTGGACAAAACACAATTTTTTCTGATAGATTTTTATGTGTTTTGAATAAATCTGATGTTTGTTTGTTATGCAATGCATTTTTTACCCCAAGGCAAAAATTGCCACAAAAAAGTTAAATTAACTCAAAACCATCAAAAATAATAAGAAAAATATATTTTAAGTAAACCTAATTAAACCCAACTTAACCCAGGCAAACATAATCAAACCTAACCTAACCTATCTGACCAAGTATCTGAGGCTGAATTTGCAGTGCATTATAAAGATAACGAGATATCGAGGGGGTCATATTACGAATCTTTACCTGGTTTGGTTAAAGAAGGTTAGATTTAGTTAGGTTAGTCTTACTTAGGTTTGCTTAGGTTAGGTTAGTTTTAATTAGGTTTGCTTAGGTTTACTGAAAGAAATTTTTCTCCTATTGATTTTGATGGTTTTGAATTAATCTGACTTTTTTGTGGCAATTTTTACCTTAAGGGAAAAAAATTGTCTGGCATAACAAACAAACATCAGATTAATTCAAAACACATCAAAATCTATCAGATAAAAATTGCTTTTATCAAAAAAACAGAATGGGTCGTCTTACGAATCTTTACCTGAGCCTAACATAACATAACTTAAATTAACCAAAACCCTAACCTACTTTGACAAATATCAGAACCTTGTTAAAACGAAACGAAACTTTACTTTTCGAACAGATCTCACAGAAAACATTGAATATCTCACAAACTAAGAATTTGCGACGGAATTTGGATTAAGAAAACCTTATCAAAATGCAACAGGTAATGCAAAAGTACAACCCTGAATTCTCTAGAGCATTCTGATGAAGATGAAAATTAATACCGGTTAGGTTACGTTAGGTTATGGTTAGATTAGGTTTGGTTAGGTACGGTTTGGCTCAGTTAAGTTCGGTTATATAAGCTTTTTATATTTCATTACCCAAATGTTAGGCATTTTACTTTAGATTTTTTTTCTGATTACCATATTATAGCCTGAATCTAGGTAAATTTATTGAAGTCAATTGCTCGACAGTAAATTGCTCAAGAAATATTTTTTCGAACTATCAATTGCTCGATAGTAAATTGCTCAAGAAAATAACCTAACCCAACCTAAGTAGAAATTTATCCGTTCTTGATTCTAATTTTTCAATTAACAATAATAGTTGTATTTTTTTATGAGCTTTATGTTTTCATATTGTTTTCTAAGTGGCAATAGAAGGATTACGTTACCCAGGTGATCTCAGCATTGTACATCTTTCTTGGCAACTCACTCAGTCTTTTCAGGTGTCCAAACCATCTGAGTATTCATATTAAATTATTGTTGTAATTTACTTAAAAAATAATGTCTTTTTAGGTAAACATGATAGAAAACCAAGAACATTTATTGACTTGTAAAATACATAAGGAATAATATGGAGATAACATTAGTGTCTTCTCCCGAGGTTATTACTTACATGTCAGATATAATTAAGGTGTTTCCTTATCAAGTCTGTTATTTTATATCGCCTCTGTTTGTATATAGAAACGCAAAATGATAAAGAGAAAGCCACGGTGTTAACCGATTTCTTTAATACAGTGTTCACTAGGGAACCTGAGGGAGAAGTACCAAACATACAGCTGAAGGAGGTTCCCATGTTCATACAAATACAGATTACTTGTGAGGATGTTAAACTCGCTATTGACAATTTAAAAAGGGACAAGGCACCAGGGCCAGAAGGTTTTCACCCTAGGATAATCAAAGAGGCGAAAAATGAAATTGCTTGTCCATTCTCAATCATATTTGATTTATCACTAAAGCAGGGGAAATTGCCCAAAAATTGGAAGACTGCAAATATTACAACAATACACAAGAAGGGGGATAGAAAGGACCCAGAAAATTATAGACCAGTTAGTCTGACCTGTGTAATTTGTAAATTGATGGAGACCATAATTAGAGGAAAAATTATTGATCATTTAAAGGAAAATCAGCTCATCACAAGGAAACAATATGGCTTTATGAGTGGACGTTCAACAGTGCTTCAACTGATAACTGTAATGGAAAAATGGACAAGTATATTAGATGAAGAAGACGTTGTGGATGTCGCTTATTGTGATTTTAAGAAGGCATTTGATACGGTACCTCACAGAAGATTGCTGGAGAAAATAAAAAGCTTTAATGTAGGAGGTGATATCTTGGAGTGGATTTCTGACTTTCTTGGCGAAAGAAAACAACGGATAATTGTAAATGGTACAAGTTCAGACTGGATGGAAGTGATAAGTGGAGTGCCTCAGGGGTCAGTCCTTGGTCCTCTCTTGTTTGTTATATATATTAATGATCTCCCTGAAAAAATACTAAATAGTGAAATTTTTCTGTATGCAGACGATACCAAAGTGTTTAGAAGGATAAAAGATGAAAATGACTGCAGGAAATTACAGGAGAACATAAGAACATAAGAAATGAGGAGACTGCAAGAGGCCAGTTAATGACCTACACGGGGCAGTTCCTTGTCCCCCACCCTTGGAATAATCCAATATTTAGCCATCCCACCTGTCATCCCTATCCATACTCTCATCTAACCGTCTTTTAAAGCTATCTATTGACTCAGCACTTACTACGTGTCTATCTAGCATATTTCAATCGTTCACGACTCTGTTTGTGAACCAATATCTACCTATGTCTGTCCTGAATCTAAGTTTTTCTAGCTTGTACCCATTTCCACGTGTCCTATCCTGGCTACTAAATTCTAAAACCTGATCAATGTTTCGCTTATTAATTCCTTTTACCCATTTGAAAACCTCAATCATATTCCCTCTTGCCCTCCTCTCTAGGGAGTGGAGATTAAGACGTTTTAACCTATCTTTGTAGGGTAAATTTCTCATTCCCTGAATCATCTTGGTCATTCTTCTCTGAACTGCCTCCAAGGAGCCTATATCCTTCTTATAATAAGGGGACCAAAATTGAGCTGCATAATCTAGGTGGGGTCTGATTAACGCTAAATACAACCTCCGAATTACCTCAGAACTCCTATTTGTCACACACCTACTAATAAATCCCAGTATCTTGTTGGCTCTCTTTCTAGCTATAATACACTGTTCCCTGGGGCGCAAGTCACTGCTTATTTGTACTCATAAGTCCCTCACACTATATGACCTTCCTAAGGTAGTGTCATTTAATGTGTGAAGTCTACAGACCTATATCCTTTACCTACGCTCATAATGCTACACTTATTAACATTAAACTGCATCTGCCATTTCTCTGACCACTCGTACAGCCTATTTAAGTCATCCTGCAGCATCCTAGTATCGTCTAAATTCTTTACCTGTCTTCCTATCTTTGTGTCATCGGCAAATTTACTGATATCACTATCTATTCCTCTCTCTAAGTCATTTATATAAATTATGAATAACAATGTTCCTAGTACTGATCCCTGTGGTACCCCACTAGTGACATTATCCCATTCTGATTTCTTCCCATTGATTTGTACCCTCTGTTCCCTACCAGTAAGCCATCCCCTAATCCATTCTAGTACCTTCCCACCTATGCCGTGAGCCTTAACTTTACTTAACAGTCTCCTATGGGGTGCTCTGTCAAAGGCTTTACTGAAGTCCAAATAAACTATATCATACTCGTCCCCCTTATCTATTGTTTCAAATACTTTCCTATAGAAGGACAATAAATTTGTGAGTCATGACTTCCCCTTGCTAAAACCATGTTGACTATGTCTAATTAGCTTGTGTTCATCTAAATGTTTCCTAATTGCCCTTGCTATGATAGCTTCTAACATCTGGCCTACCACTGATGTTAAACTAATTGGGCGGTAGTTACTACTTTCTGCCTTATCTTCTTTCTTGAATATAGGAATTACATTTGCCTGCCTCCATAGCCTAGGTACTACTCCTGTGTCTAGTGATTCTCTAAAAATCATTGCAATAGGTTCAACGAGTTCTTCTCTACATTCCCTAAGAATCCTCGGAAAAATGTCGTCCGGCCCTGGAGATTTAGTCTTTTAAAGTCTATCTATTTCTTTGCTAACTACTTCCCTACTTATGACTATTTCGCTTAATTTATCATCCTCTTGTCCCCTAAAGATCTGAACTGGCTCCAGTTCCCTACCCGACTCTTCTTGAGAAAATACGGACAAGAAGTATTTATTTAATTCCTTACTAATATCCTCACCATTTTCTATCAAACTGCCATCCATTCCTTTAAGAGGTCCTATTCTTTCCTTTATTTTAGCCTTGTACAACTGATAGAATCCCTTTGGATCCTTCTGGGCATCTCTAGCTATCTTAACCTCATAATTCCTCTTTGCAGTCCTAATATCCTTTTTAACCTTCCTAGCTAGGTCATTATACTGCCTTACTACCTGTACTTCTCCCCTTTTAATTCTCCTATAGAGTCCCCTTTTTAATCCAATTTCCCTTCTAATGTTGCTATTCATCCATTTTGGATCATTTTTATTTGACCTAATCCTCTTCTTAGATATATGCTGTTCCTGCCCTGTTTGAATTTCCTTTACTATGTTATTATAGTGCAATTCTACCTCAATGTTTTGATCATCCTCTCTGCCTACTCCTATAACCTCCCAATTTATACCCTGGAAATAATGTCTGAGGCCCTGGTAATTTCCTTTTCTAAAATCTGGTACTAAAGCAGTGTTCTGTTCTACCTGCCTCTTTGCATTAATCTTGAATCTAATTTCGTGGTGGTCACTAACATCATATCTCGCTCCTATCTCAACATGACTTACCAAAGTTTCATTATTAGTTAAGATCAGATCTAAAATATTTCCCTGTCGTGTTGGTTCCCTTACAAGTTGTGTGAAAAAACCATCCTGGACGACATTTAAGAATTCCTCCGAGCACCCGTCTCCTTTCATACTATCCCAGTCTATTCTCCTATAATTAAAGTCCCCCATAACGCATACATTATTATACCTAGATGCCCTTGCAAGCTCCTGCATCAGGGGTGCACTAGCTGCTTCGCCTAAATCCGGAGGCCTATATATAATGCCTACAGCTAACTTATTCCCTCCTATAATAATGTCAATCCATAATGACGTATTCCTAACTTTTTTTTATTGTGGTATTGACATAGCTATTTAATGTGTTTCTAACGTACAGTGCCACACCTCCCCCTCTCCTCCCTACTCTATCCCTGTAGAAAAAACTGTACCCATCTATTCCTACTTCAGGTAAGAAATGTTTGCCTGTAATATCTAACCAAGTTTCTGTAATATCTATAATATCTAACTCTTCAACACATGCGATACCTCTAAGTGTGTCTATCTTATTTATTACACTTCTACTGTTTGTATAAAAGACACTTAGTTCATGCACCTCCCTCTCTTTACCCCGTCCTTTGTCACTATTACCCTTACCTCTATTAATATTTAGTTTCCCTGACTGGACTGCCTAACAGCCCTCTCAAGACACTCACTAAGTTTGTACCCCATGTTAGGCAGGTAATATTACTTATATTTTTATTCCTATATATCTCATGTATTATGCAATTAATGTTATTATAATTGTTGAGGTATATATGTAGTAGGTTCTCGAATGTCATGTGACGTGAGGAGGCCGAACGTTCGGGAAGCAGTCTCGTGGTGTCTGGCTGCCATCCGGTCAGAGAGATGCTGCAGACTCAGCAAGAAAGGAGGCTGATGTCAGCTTTTGACAGGCGTCGCTGCTGGCTGCTTCACTGCACCCAGCTTGCCCGGCTCGCAGACCTACCCGCGCAGCTATACCTACAAGTCACGGACCTCGGAATGCTCTATTCTCATCGTACATCCGAGGTCCAAACTGACCGTTATTACTGACATTTCTGTATTATTACGAGTACCCTACAAACTGTCACTGAAAGTGATATATTGCACCATCCTCACCTTATAACCAAGTGAGGAGATATAGTGCCCACAGTGACTCTTGTGATATACTTTACTCTATGTGCATAACCCTGCTTGCTTAGAATGCAAATACAAGCAGTGAGACTTATTCTATGTACCAGTGTACTGATCATCTTATACTGTAAATAAAACTGTATATAGTACACGTATTTGGCTAAACTGCTCAGGCCACACTATCTCACATAACACTCGTTACCATCACCACGGTAACACCTGGTAGCACCAAGGTAACATATGGTGGTAACATATGGTGATAACAAAAGGGTAACATTATGGTAGCTGTGATGTGATAAATAACAACCATCACAGCAGGTAACAAGTTCCTGCACTCCCTTCCTACTGAAATGTACACCATCCCTGGCATACAGCTCCTGTCTCCCATAGAACCTGCTCCAC
>JAXIVD010001706.1:5000-7500 GCA_036785275.1 Cancer borealis
TGGCAGATGTAGAGCTGTTAGCATCGCACAAAGCAACAAAGGCGATTTTTCCAACCAGTACTCTCGAAAACATAGCTAATAACTTTCTCTTTAATTTATTATGAGCTTATGGAGATAGGTATTGATTGTTCTGTTGTTGTAAGCTTATTCATCCTCCTCCCAGGTCACCTTTTTGTTTAGCACATTATGAACGGTAAATTTTTAAACTGTATCTAACACACACACACACACACACACACACACACGCACACACACACACACACACACACACACACACACACACACACACACACACACACACACACACACACAAAGGTGCTTCTTCTCACCAAAACGTATCAATCTTCATCACACTGATTAATGAGCCAATGGAAATGTACGTTTCTGATTGTTGGTTCACTCTTTTTGTCGGACCACTCACTAGATTAATTAGACCAAATTCCACTCCAACACCTGGAAGCCTGCATCGCACAATCAACAAGCGCTTCCTCCCATCATGGGCCACCAACACGTAGGTATGGATCGGAGCTCCCACAAACAAAGGATGGCTTGTGTTTTGATAGTGAGCGAATATGAGAATAGTTAAGTAAGTGCACTTAGCTGACGCATATGAAGCAACTCGTACTATAACATAACATACTGTAACATAACATTGGTAGATAATGAAATATAAATTAAAATGGTAATGGAACATTTTGGTCGGTTGTTTTACTGGAAATTTTATAATATGTTGATCAATTAAAGACACAGGAAATGTGTTGTGAGTGCCGCATCAACCGTATGGATATTATGAACAAGGGAAAGGAAATGACCATTCATATTTAGGGGAATTATCTAAATACTTTTTTTTTTATTATCAAGGTGTCCTTTTAACTCCCGATCTTTTCTTAATTTTAATTGATTGAGTGTTAATGTCAACTATTTCTTTTACACAGAGACGTGAATTTACTCGACTCAGAGTAACAATTCAGCTACTAATTATGAAAAGTGTGCATATACTCGTATATTTTTAATCAAATTTAAAGTTTACAGAAAATTATCCTTATTAGTTTCTAACACCTTAACACCTATGTGTGTGTGTGTGTGTGTGTGTGTGTGTGTGTGTGTGTGTGTGTATGTGTGTGTGTGTGTGTGTGTGTGTGTGTGTGTGTGTGTGTGTGTGTGTGTGTGTGTGTGTGTGTGTGTTTATTGATTAGGTGTGAATTTGTGAACGGAATCGATTGAATAATAATTTGGTCATTGAATCAAATCATAATCGATCTAATGTTTCCCTGTGAACCTGAATAATTTCTTTCAGGCTAGAATCGAGCTGATGTGCAAACCAGAACATATCTTACGTGTCTGGTTTTCATCAGCACAAGTACATTACACAGCCTAGGAGCAGGGTGTGGCATCGAAGAATGAGTTTTGAATCCTGTAATGAACAACCCTACTTTGAAAGAGTATCACAGTTCTTTTCTGGGATTGAACCTTGCTGGGTGCATGACGAGAGATGGGATGAACTTACCTTAGTCCGTGTCCCTGTGAAAGGGTGAAAGATCATTGGATCAGACAGGCGTTGTTCTGTTAATATTGGTTCAGCTCAGCACGCGAAAACTGAGGTGTCAGTCACTTCTCTTCCGTTCCTTCCCCTCCCACTTTACTAGGAAAAATGACAGGCGCGTCACCGAGTAGATTGTGTGAATAAAGGAGCAGCAATTTTCCGTCCTTGAACCCAGCTGTGTTGTGGCTCACCGTTTATGCTTGTCAACTCAGCCATACTCTAATTATTACATTGCAGTTGGTATTGAACAAAAAATTCTTAGAACTCACACAGTCGACGTTTTGTTTATGAGTGTGCAGTTTGTGTCCTGCGCAGAGCTGTCGGTAGCATGAATAGTTTTTTTTTTATGTGATAATGTCAATGAAAGTTGCTGATTGTCTTCTTCCAAATTAGCACTCCCCGTCATAGCTAGTCGTAAGGTGTTGTAGGATGTGATGTTTTCTTGCCTTCATTTTGAGCGCCTTCTCCGTATAAAGTATGCATATATCAATTTTTTTTCTTTTTTTTCAATGAATTGTATTGTATTATCTCCCCCTTTTTGCCACGTTAAGATACATATATATATATTTCCTTGCAGTAGTATAGTTGCACGTGGGGTTCAATCCATGGAATGGGTTTGGGGAACTATACTAATGACAACAATACTCAAGATTAGTTTGTTGTGCTACGTATATGTGACACTACGCAGCAGGTGTGTGTGTGGGGGGGGAGGTGGCGGGGAAGGGGAGATTTATTCACACGTGTGTATGATCAACCGACTTGACAAATTTTGCACCTGTATTTCATTTTCTCCAACTACACCACCTGCAACCCTTTCCACATCCCTCTTCTCTTACACATCTATCTCTTCACCGTCAGCCCCTACAGCCTACACCCATGTCCGCCTCCACCATCAGCCATCTATCTGCACCACCCTGGATGACGGATCGGTGGTGTATACATGTTTTCAATGCTAAC
>JAXIVD010001706.1:10000-42500 GCA_036785275.1 Cancer borealis
CCCAGTGTATGATGACGTGAATACCCTGTGATCAGCAGAGTTGGGAGGCATTGGGTTCCGTGGTTATGTGGTCCAGAATCATCTGTATGTTACTCATTCAATCGTTCACCCAACCCTCGAGTGTGCTTTGGAACAGGGTCTTCAAGATATATAGGATGTAGTTTACTTCTATAAACAGTGTGTCAGGTTTGGACAGACCGCCAGCCATGCCGTCATTACACTTAGTCTGCCGGTGGACGTGAGCCTACAATTTTATTTTTATTTTAAGTCGAGACAAGGTATTCAAAGCTTTAGTAAAGGTTATTCTTGATAATGGATTGAAATGGCAAGTAGTTTCGAACTGGTGGTAGTGGTGTGCATGTGTGAATGTGTTGTATTGTAGGCGGGTAGAGGTTTGATCTCTCTCTCTCTCTCTCTCTCTCTCTCTCTCTCTCTCTCTCTCTCTCTCTCTCTCTCTCTCTCTCTCTCTCTCTCTCTCCTCTTCCCAATGTGAGCTCTCTTTCTTCCTCCCACACCTCAGGGACTCAAGGTCCGTCTGTTACAAATAAAGTCTTCTCTCTTCTTCCCAGGCTCCAGCTTCTTCCTTCTCTCTGCCTCCCCTGCCCCACTTACCCTAGCATGAGCGGTACTCTTGTCTCCACCACTCACTCCGTCCCGACAGCTCCTTCCCCTCCACTGGCCTCTCCTCTCCTCTTTCTACTCCTTCTCACCGCTTTCTCGACTTTCCCAACTTTCCTCGTTGTATCTCTCTCTCTCTCTCTCTCTCTCTCTCTCTCTCTCTCTCTCTCTCTCTCTCTCTCTCTCTCTCTCTCTCTCTCTCTCTCTCTCTCTCTCTCTCACAAAGTAGCAAACGTAATCCAAAATTCAACCTCATTTGCAGCATATAAAACTGTGCGTCTGGTAATTTGGTGAGTGATTAGGAGAGAGAGGAATTGCTCGAGGGTGAGGTTTATCAGGTGGTGGTGGTGGTGGTAGTGGTTGTGGTGGAGGTGATGGAGGAGGCGAATATGATACTACTACTACTACTACTACTACTATTGCTGTATTTATAATGTTGCTGTACATTACTATCATCATCACAGCGATGAGAGAGAGGAGAGAGAGAGAGAGAGAGAGAGAGAGGAGAGAGAGAGAGAGAGAGAGAGAGTGGGAGAGAGCTGTTATTCATTTTGTAAAGTGCACTCAAGAGTTTAAAAGGATTTGTTTTGTAATGGAACAGTCTGGCTTTGTCTATCTTTATGTTTTGTTTTGTTTTGACGAAGTCTGTGAAAGAGCCTCAAAAATCATATATGTTTTAGAACTACAAACACGTTTTTCAAGGATTTTAGGAAGCTCAAAACGGTAGGTAACAAGTGAGTGTGGTAGCAGTAGTATTTTGTAAAGTAGTTGTAGAAGAGTTGGAGGAGGAGAAGGAGGATGGGTACTAATTGAAAATGGCTGTTGGACACACACACACACACACACACACACACACACACACACACACACACACACACACACACACACACACACACACTACTGCAGGAAAGAAACCAAAAAATACAACTTTCCGCACAGAAACATAGGAATCTGGAAAAATATAGATGTAAAAGTGGCGCAGGCACGGAATATAAAAGAATTTAAAGCCAGGCTGGATAACAGTAGATATAGAGACAGAACAATACAACCATAGTTCTTTTTCTGTATGTCACAACTAGGTAAACACACGCACATACAGACTAAGACATAGGTTGACAAAGTCCCTCGTCATTTTTAATTTAAGCAGTCAACACATCCATTAACTTGCGTCACTGCCATTCTCTTCATTTTTCTCGTCTTTACTATTCAGATCTTTCGAAATGGTGAAAGCGTCTACTCACTCACATACTGACGTGGCTGTTGCACCTTTAGTTTCTGTATTTTTTGAATGGATACTCTTTTTACTGTAATACAACTTTTTATATATTTTTTTTGAGAATGCGTTTTGCAGCCTTTGGAGAAAATATTTTATAAACTGTGACCCAACTCCATTTACAGACATAAAATTCATGCCAGGGACAGTTAAAAACGAAGGGTGTGTGTGTGTGTGTGTGCGTGTGTGTGTGTGTGTGTGTGTGTGTGTGTGTGTGTCTTTGCTTCTCAGTTCATGTCGCGAACACTTACCCGCCAGTTGAGTCACGGGTGAGATGAAATAACAGTAAAGAAAATGGGGATCGGGCATCCAGTGGCACTCTCTTCTCTCTCTCTCTCCCTCTCTCTCTTTCTCTCTCTCTCTCTCTCTCTCTCTCTCTCTCTCTCTCTCTCTCTCTCTCTCTCTCTCTTTGTGCCTGTTACCCTTCCTCCAGCATGGATATGAAGCCGAAACTCTGCTGTACTTGATGTCAGAAGGAGGAAGAGGAGGAGGAGGAAGGAAGGAGGAGGAGGGGAGGAGGAGGAAGGGTGATAGTGAGAAGATTGGGAACTGAGAACCTCCACTCTCTCTCTCTCTCTCTCTCTCTCTCTCTCTCTCTCTCTCTCTCTCTCTCTCTCTCTCTCTCTCTCTCTCTCTCTCTCTCTCTCTTTCGCTCTCCTGATTTTTGAAATCACATATTGGAGAAGGAAGTAAAAACTCTAATAAAAAAGGGAGGAAGAGGAGGAGCGGAAGACGTGAAGTAGGAAGTAAATAAGAAAAAATGGAGGGAGAAGAGAGCAAGGACTAAGAGGACTTGGAGAAGAAGCAGGAGGAGGCAGGGAAGGGTTAGAGGAGGGAGAAAGGCAATGGTGTTCTATGTGGATCTCACTTTCACACACACACACACACACACACACACACACACACACACACACACACACACACACACACACACATTTTTACGTTGAAAGAAAAAAAAAGTGTTCTGGATATTTATGAACTTCGAGAAAACATACGACCGAACTGATAACAGCGCGTAAGATTGTATGAGATAGGTGGCAGACTGCTAAGTGGTGTGAAAAGTTTCCATTGGTGGAGCTACGTCAGGGAGATGCATTGTATTGTCACCGTGGCTGTTCAATATTCGTATGGATGGTGTGGTAAGAGAGGTAAATACAAAAACTTGCATTTACCTGATGATAGAGTACAATCTTGATCAACTACTGTTTGCAATTGATGCTACGTTGATTGCGGATTTCGAGGAGAAACTATGTCAGGTGGTGGAAAGCTTAGACGAGTGTGGTAGAAAGAGGATATTGAAAGTGAATGAGATAAGGAGTAAATAGTAATAATAATGATAGTAATAATAATTTCATTTCACCCGAAGACATAGACAACACGAACAGACAGCGTAAGAACTAAGAATAAGAGCGAAAATAAAATACAATAACAATATAAAAATACTGTTAAAACTCTAATGATACAAAGGAATAGCAATAATGAAAATAGTAAAAATCAATACTAATTATAATGATCATAATAATATAATAATAATTAATAAAAATAAAAGTAATGAAATGCATAAAGGACGTTGGTGACAGAAGGATGAATGTTGCACTGCTCGATGAGATGCAATGTTTCAGGGTCAAAGATTTCTGTAGATATAGGAAGAGGTGAAGTGTATAGTTGAAGTGTGACGCGTAAGGATGTGATGAGGTGCGGGGAGGGTGGGAGACAAGATATGAAGTGGCAAGGCTAAATCATGGGATACTCTTGTGAATAAGACACTCACTCGCCTGGGGCCCAATTTGCGTGACTGACCTGATGCGCTGTGTTTGGATGGGGTGCCCTTCTCATATCCTCTAGGGGCCTAGGGGCAAAGTAAGAGAACTGTGGTGTTTATGAATGCATGTGGTGTTTGTATACGTGCCTTGTCTTAGCTAAACTTCTGCGTAGGGATGACAGCCTGGTATATAGGCAGATAGATAACGTAGTATCATTGGTCTTATTATTATTATCAATTGTTAATTTGTCGGTGATTAATTTGACATTTTGTTATTTTTTTCAGTAATTTTCTTTTTGTTCAAGAATATCTGGGTAAAAAGGAGGATAGAATCGATGTTTGAAGAGGCGGACAGAGAAGATGTTTATAAATTATAGGAGTGGTGATAGAGGGGTGTTGGTGAGGGTTAGGATGGGATGGAAGAGGGTTGGAGTATGTTACGTGGTAATGGCAGGGTGTGGAATGCATGTGTGAGGGAGTCGAGGATTGGTGGTGTTGGTGGGGCTAATGTGCGTGTGTTAGGGGTGGTGTTGTGTGTGTTTGTGTTTATGTCTGTGTGTGTTTTATCGCCTGTCAGAAGGAGGAGGAGAAAGGCTGATAAGATTGGATCCACAACCTCTCTCTCTCTCTCTCTCTCTCTCTCTCTCTCTCTCTCTCTCTCTCTCTCTCTCTCTCTCTCTCTCTCTATTTCTTTCTCTGAAGCGCTGTTATCGCCTCTCAGCAGATTGTACCTGTATGAGTCTCTTCTAAGAAGTGCTAACGTCTTTTGTTTTCACACCGTGGAATTTTACAGTTGTCCAAGAAATTCTGGAAGTCGAGTGCATGCTTTTTATTTCAAATTCTGATAAAATTCGAAAAAAAAATAATGTTCGAGATAGTTTCATCGGAGCTGAGAATTGTGGAAACCATGTTGTTTGTTATTTATTTACAATTTCATTAATGTATTTTAATTAATAGCCAGATGCTCCGATAAATAGCGATGATGCTGTGTAATTATATGTATTATTATTTATTGTTTGGAAGTGTTGAAGTGTGAAAGAAAGAGTGAAATTCTTTTCTTCTATATTCTTTAACTTCATTGACTTCTGGACGGTGATGGGAACCAATCTAGTGATACGATTCTCGGGAAAAAGAAGAGTGTCTTTGTTGCTGAAAGATAATAACAAGTCGTCACCGGGCATCTGACAAGCACCTGACAGAAACAAGAAGACAGTTAAAAAAAAAAACATTAAAAGAGGTTGATCAGATGAAAATGTGGAGGAGAGAATGGCAGCTTCAAGTTTATTTTAACCTTAGCACGCCTTTGTTATTTTTAGATAAGGAGAGCATCGGAGGCTGATAAAAATTGTGATGACGCGGGGAGAGAGAGAGAGAGAGAGAGAGAGAGAGAGAGAGAGAGAGAGAGAGGAGAGAGAGAGAGAGAGAGAGAGAGAGAGAGATGTGGTCCTAACGTTTCATTACTCCGAGCATCATCACCCTTCACAGACATTTCAGGCATAGTTTATACAGAGGAAAGGAAGCCTGTCTGATAATATCCAGAAGAAAGACACACCATCTCTGATTTTTAGCCGCGGGACAGCCTCGCCGTCCTCAAGAGCAACACAAAGGCTGGTGGATGAAAGCCGCCACCTCCCGCCGCGTGGACCCTCCGCTCCGTCGCCGAGATTGAGGAATAGAATGAAGGCGCTTCTTCGTGGGCGTCGGTGTCGGTATTGTTGTTGATGGTGGTGGTGGTGTTGATGGTGGTGGTGGTGGTGGTGTTTCTTGTTTATCACGTGTTTGTAAAAGTGTGGTTACAAGTGACTCCTTGCAGACTACGTGGAACACAATTAGTTTAACGACGTAATAAAGGGTTTAATATGAATGGTTCTGTCCGTTGTCTCATGAGTTATATATAAAAAAGAACTGCTCATTTGTCATGAAAAGAATGCAGGACGAAGTGTTCTTCGTCGCAAAGTATCTGATTCGTTATGGGGACAGAGAGGTAGCAGGCGGTGTGTTGGGCGTTTGGAGATGGTGGTGAGGCAGGCTGGGTCCATGTGGCAGGGTCAGCTCGGGTCGGTCATTATTGAGGTGCCGAGTGGTAGGTCATATTCGGGGTCAGGTCGTGTCGCCCCCAGTAAGATAACATCCGGCCAGACCTCCTTTGATCCAGCTCATCGCGGCGCCAGAAGCCAGAAAAGAAGGAAAAAAAACAGCTAGGCATGATAGCCTTGTGTTGAAGGCGTGGGTCTGGCTCACCCTCCCTGTGGAATGTTTTAGCTTCTGTTATTGGAGCTAACATCCTTTGTAGCCCCTCGATCCCTTCTCTCCCCTTTTTCCTCCTCCATCTGGGCAGGTCTAGAGACCCTATAGGGTTTCTCGGCAGGTCATCAGACAGAGAAGGGTAGAAAAGGTTCGCCCCCCGGGGTGGACGGCAAATCACCCAACGCGTGTGTTTCGCACGTGTAGCACGTCTTCCACAACACCCTAAGTTAATGAGTAATGGAGTTTATTATCACAAGCAAATTTCTTCTCAGAAGTAATTGGAGTTTTGTAATACTTATATTAATTATTTGTAATTACAAATCCTAATGTAATTATCAATTATTTAATTCTTAGGGAACTTGGGTAATTAGTACGGATTCTTAC
This sequence comes from Cancer borealis, assembly GCA_036785275.1. Classification (NCBI taxonomy): domain Eukaryota; kingdom Metazoa; phylum Arthropoda; class Malacostraca; order Decapoda; family Cancridae; genus Cancer; species Cancer borealis. The sequence continues at coordinate 16,285 of JAXIVD010001706.1, forward strand.
ACCAGGAAAACACGAACACCACACACAGCCTTGGCTCTGGACTTACGCTAATAGTTAACGTGTTCTGTTTTAAGAGTTCTGTATTGGATGTATCGAGTACTTTACCACGTGAATGTTTACTGTGGAATCTGTGATATCCCGCGAGGGACGGGACAGGGATATATACAGTCCTCACACACACACACACACACACACTAACACACACAACGCCCGCACACACACGCCCGCACACACACACACACACACACACACACACACACACACACACACACACACACACACACACACACACACACACTAGATACTACAAGATGATTTCTTTTTTTAATCGTAAGGACTTGACGCCCAGTCTTTGTTTTGATGGTTGAATGTGCTCTGCTGAATCAGCGTAATCTCCGTGGAGAGGCAGATCCTTTAAGAATAGCACTTCACGCCTTCCGGACATCATTGTGGAGAGCTGTGAGAGGTTTGCTTCATTGTGCGCATTAGTACGACGTGGGTGTGTGGAGGTCAAGAACCTTACATTAAACTCGCTCTCCCGTTTCCACATTAATGACATGACTTCTTCGCCAGTTTCGGGGAGAGAGAGAGAGAGAGAGAGAGAGAGAGAGAGAGAGAGAGAGAGAGAGAGAGAGAGAGAGAGAGAGAGAGAGAGAGAGAGAGAGAGAGAAATTGGGCAACGTTTCCTTCTTGGTGTGAGGCAGGTCTCGTTTTTTTTTACCTGTAAGAGCAGCAACCTCACCGCCAAACTAGAACACTTTCGGCATCACCAGGCGAGGGAGTTGGTGGAAGAGGGAAGTTTGTTTGCACTCTTCCTAAACATTTGTGCAAGTTTATGAATAAGTTTCTTGGGTAACCAGTTTTGTAGACTCACTAATATACGTGGAAAAGGTTGAATCGATAGGCTGTTGATATAATGAATTCCATCAACTATTAACTCCTTCCAATTTTCCTTCCACTAGTGCATATTTGTATAGATTTTCTTCTTCTTTTTCTGTAGTTTCCATGCATCCTTCCGTTACATCGCATTGCTCACCCCGTCCCACACTCCGTGCTGCATAAGACAGGGTACACGTTATTATACCTGCTATTAACGCCTTAATGGAGAGGTTAAGCAATTTAATTTCATAACCTCTTACACAGGTATAGTCTTTGAAACATACTGCCCTGTTGTTGTTGGTTGTTTTGTTGTTGTTGTTGTTGTTGTTGTTTTTTTTCTCCTCTCTCTCTCTCTTTCTCTCTCTCCTCTCTCTCTCTCTCTCTCTCTCTCTCTCTCTCTCTCTCTCTCTCTCTCTCTCTCTTCTCTCTCTCTCTCTCTCTCTTTCTTTCTCTCTCTCTCGATAAGTATTAAAACTCTTGCTGAATCAAATTTGACTCTGTCCCCCGGGAGAAAGATCTTTGTGGAGCTATATTAACGGATATTCTTCCCTTGTACTTTTTCATTTCTTGGCTCGCCTCCAGTTAGAGAGAGAAAAAATAGTAGACCAGACCTGATAAGGGCAACCGAAGTCTACTTAAAAGAACGGTAGGGTTGTGCGACGTGATAGGATCGAGCCTCGTGTTGCAGTGATGTTGGGGCTGACTGGCGGAGTGAAGCAGTGATTGGAGTGGAGTTGGAGTTTGAGTCAGGGAAAACTACTCACTGCGGATGGGCACATAGATGTATACTAAAGTTTGTTGTTAGTGTGTCAGGTCGCTCTTATAAATGTTTAGGTTTACACTTACTAATTATTGTTTACTTATACATTACATCAAGAATTTGACTGAGAAACTTGGGCATTCAAATAAAGAACAACATCTCACCTGATAGTGTTGTGGAATTGTTTTATAGATTCACGTCAAATTACGTCTTGCTCAAGGGAAGTTTTGGCCTCTGAACTGATCAAAAATTCCTGGAGTGTGGACGTGCGCTACGGATGCGTACAGGCAATAAGAAAAGTTACCGTCGCCTCCGTGATCCATGGCGCGAGCTCGGAGTGTGTTGCAGATTTTACTGCACTTGAGTGTGTGATGCACCTTGTAACGACATGGTAAACAGTGTACGTTGGCGCACCAGCCTTTTGGCATGAACCATACACATACACACACACATACACACACACACACACACACACACACACACACACACACACACACACACACACACACACACACACACAGGTGGTGTTCTAGGGTATACCCTGCTAGCTGCAGCAACAACCAATAGCTCGATGAGGGCGTCAGTGAATGAATTAGTCCAGTGTCCTTGAACAGGTGACCGTGTTCCATCGGGGCAGGTAATGCACCGGTGATTGATTAATGGCAGACGCTAGATGGACAGGTGTCGATGCTCTATGTGACGGACAACCTGTACGTATGTATCAGCATGTTGGGCTTCACGTACTCATATGATGACCTTCACTCGTGCACCTCCTCTCTCTTTCCTTTCCTTCCCATCATGACAACGTTTTTTCTTCCCTGATTTCCTCTTCTCGCACGTCCCAACATTTTCAATCTTCGCTCCCTCTGCCTCCTCCGTCCTCGAGGCAGCAAGGAGAGCCAGGGTGTAAGAAGAGAAAGGCATTGAGACAGGTGATACATGCAGGTAGAGTCACAGCTTTAGCAGGCCAGAAACGTACTTCGGGAGGCTGTGGAAAGCGGCCGGTGAATCGGTGCCAAGAGGGAGGAAAGGAGAAGAAAGGGAAACATGGAAGAAGGGAAAACTCGGAGAAGGGAAGGAGGGAGGAGCGGCATAGAACCATGAAGGTGAAATGGAAAGGAAGGAGGAACATGAGCGAAGAAATGAAGATGAGAAAGGAAGAGAGTTATTGGGAGGAAGGAGGAAGGAAGTAGTGGGAGGCAGGAGGAAAAGGGAAAGGGAAGGAGGAGACAGATAGGGTGACCCACCAATCTACTGTCACACACAGACAGGAGACAGAATCTTTGAAACCGATAGAGCCGGCAACGAATAGTGCTCTGAGAGAGAGAGAGAGAGAGAGAGAGAGAGAGAGAGAGAGAGAGAGAGAGAGAGAGAGAGAGAGCTCGGGTGTATTACTCTAAATGGGGCAAACGAAAAATGCACATGGGTAAGGAGAGAACAGGAGGATAAAATGGGGATTATGAAGGGGAAAGGGTGAAGGGGAGTGGAGTGGAGTACAAGCAGCGAGGGAAGTAAAGGGTACATACAGCCCACGGTCTGGCCATGCCTTCAACATACACTACGCTCGTGCTTGAATCGAGACACAGACAATCCTCTCGCCGGCCATCCCATCTTGTGAAGAGCTTTACAGTAAACACCAGATGCAAGTGTTTTCAATTCATCGATCTGGCCCTAAATGTTGACTTCAAAAAGATGCCCTCATTGGTGAAGATCATTTTATATATTGTTGTGTGAGAATTATTATTTTGGTGAGTGTAGGATTAGGTCGAAGATGCGCGTTGTGGCTACAGGGTCTCAGAGTGGATTACAGCGTTGCCTCAGTTTAGGGGGAAAGGTTGTCTTCTTTGGCAGAGTAAGGGTCGTAATCCTCCCAAGAGATAACAGATTGCTCCCTCCCTGCCTGCGTGCGTGTTGATGTTAGGCTGCTGGTTGGAGCCGCGTCCCTTCAATGGACGTGCGTTTAAGAGGCTGGCATGAACAGAACACCAAGCTGACGAACATTCTGTCCTTTGCATCTTTCGTGACAGCCGCAGATGTTGAGGCGTGGTCAGGAACATGAATTTCCTCCTACGTATAAGATGGAGTGGAGATCCTGGAGGGGAAAGGTGACGGAAAAAATGTAAAATGTGTACCTTGGGCAATGTATTCAGTCTCATTATTTACTGTTTGTTGGTGAAAGTGATGGTGGCAACAGTATTTGAGAAATGAGAAGCTTCTGGTGGTGGTGGTAGTGGTGATGGTGGTGGTGGTGATGTCATTGGGTGTGGCTCAGGACGTAGTGTTTGTGTTAGGGAGGATGGTCGTGCAGGAGGAGGAGGAGTAATCGCAGGGTTTGTTGACATCCTAGACTTGCGAGCACCATCACGGCAAGTCTCAAGAACACGCTGTCTTGTGGGTGTGTTGGCGCTTATTAAACATAGTCAAGATGTGTGTGTGTGTGTGTGTGTGTGTGTGTGTGTGTGTGTGTGTGTGTGTGTGTGTGTGTGTGTGTGTGTATTGTAGCCGGCGTGTGCATTCCGTTACAGTCAGAACTCATTACTTCTTGCACCTCATTGGTTACTATTACATCACGTAGCATGTATTAATTAAATATTAAACAAGTCAGCATGAAGAGCACGCAAAGGCAAGGCGTAAAGGGACCTGTGTGAGGGTCTGTCTGTCTTCACTTGCCTTCTTCCCCTCCCAAAACCATCCCGAGGGCGCCCGCATCACCAGGCTGCCTCATCTGTCTCACTCCTCCTTCTCCTTCTCCTTTATCACCAACAAACAACAGGAATGGCAGAGGACGAAGCTTGACACACGCATGTTTAATTTCCTTTGTGCATATTTCAAGGGTTGGAGAAGGCTTGGCGGTGGTGGTGGTGGTGATGGTGGTGGTGGTGAGTGTGGTGACGGCAAAGGAACCTCTCACTGGGTGCCATGTGGTCGCCATCCGTGTGAGAGTGCGGGTGGTGGTGGCGGCACTGTGCGAGGAAGGACAGATGGTGCCAGCTGGTCACCCTACTTCTCAACCTCCCCTCCTCACCTCACCCTCGTCTCCTTTGCCCTTCAGTCTTCTTTCTTTCCCCCTCTTGTCTTGTTTTCATTCAGGCTCTTTTTCTTCTTTCCTGTATCGTTTCCCTTCCGTTCCACTCCCTCGTTCTCCCTACCGCGTCTTTCCTCTCCTCCTTCCTCCGCCTCCATTTTCCCTCCCCTCTACTCCCCTCCCAGCCCGCCTCCTCCCCTCTGTTGTCGGGCGTCTTTGTCATACCGCCTCAACGCATCCTAGACCGGCCTCCCTTCCTTCTTCCTCCTTCGCTCCCTCTCCTCTGTCTTCCTCCCTCCTGGCCTTGTTACCCTCCTTCCCTCTTTCTCTCCCTCTCTGGCGTGAGGTTGGGAGCATCACGGTCAGTGTTTGGAAATTAGGGATTCTCTCTCTCTCTCTCTCTCTCTCTCTCTCTCTCTCTCTCTCTCTCTCTCTCTCTCTCTCTCTCTCTCTCTCTCTCTCTCTTATGGTTTTGCATTATCCTATTCCGTCTCGCTTTTTTAATATAAACTGTAATTCATCGTTAATAGTACTAACTCCTTCCCTCTCATCTTAACTCGTTAATGTTTCACTTTCCACACAAATAAAACCTTGAACACCATCTACGTACGTCTCCGTAATACACCAAAAGAAAACTAAGTATTACAATCTCATTTTACATTGATTAAGATTTATATGCGCACAGCTGCTTCTCTTTTTTTTTTAAACCCTTCTCACTTATTTTGTGTATGACCGAGTTGTTATAGTATCTTTCATCCACAATGAGGCTGTTTTATCGTTCCCAGTTTGTCCCCCTCATCAGAAGGCTCCTCTTAACAAGTGGGATAATCCCCTCGTGGCCAGCTGTTGGGGGCCGCACGTTGTGGTCGATCGCGTGGCAGCGTGGCAGAAGGCTGGGGAAGGGTCGGAGGAGGGGATCAAGTGTGGCTTTTGGCGGTGAGAGCGAGGGGGCTAGAGGGAGAGATTAGAGAGAAAGAAAGAGAGAGGGGGAGGGCGACATTATAATGTAGTTTGATCCCCAAGAAGGGAGTTATGAATTGGAAAAAATTATATGATATTAATCTGATGAGCAGGAAGCGGGGGACGGGAGCGGGAAGCGATCCACATGTCCATAAAGCTGGAGTAGCTCCCAGACCAAGCAGGTAACATTCAGTTGCACGGAACAATTATCTTGACACACTCACTACTCACTTCAATGTTACTCATGAACCTGTGAAGGCACTCATTCAAAACTTTGTGTGTGTTTGACCACATCTTACAATCATAAATACTTTTACAGCACCGGCGCCCTGTAGAGGCCTGGATATGTCCTTGCTGACAGATGTCCTTTGATAACGACATAAACTTGCGTTACGCGTCATAAAACACCATAGTCTTGGCCAATTCAAGCGAGACACCATCGTAATGGATCTTGCCATTAAGGTGTCTGAATCTCTTTTAGTTCTCGGCACCTTTGTCATACGCATGAACAGTCCATATTGTTCATTTTATTACGCTCCAAATATCTTGGCGTTGGACATGGGCCAAGAGATCTTAAAGCTCACTGGCTTTTACCATCTTATATACAGTGCTGCTAGGACCTCCATTGACTGTGAATATACAGCAAAGTCAATGTTGGTCAAAGAGCAAGCCAAAAGACGCTACACAATAACGTATGACCCCGAGCCATCCCCAGCACTCCACTGCAAGTGTTGCACAGTAAAGGAACAAAGACGCACACCGGACAAGAACCTGATTCCTGAACACAAATCAATCATCATAACACCAATTCCCACGAAAGTCGCTTCGAATATCAGAGTTCGGAGCAGGTTACGTGACAACTCAGGGGTTTACCACAAGAAGACGACTTCCATGGCGTGACTGAACACCTCTTCAGCTGTGAATAAACACTGCCCCTCACCCTAAGCACCCCGGCAATTACAATTTCATATTTATAATTTCTTCATCATTATAGTTCATCATTATAGTTCATAGCGACTGAAATTACTTGGAATATTCGGTACCGATGGCATCGAAGACACAGTCACTTCGCTTCCCACAACACAACGGAGAGTCTGCGGTGTGATGTTTTTCCTGCGAGATGAGGAAACATTAGCCAGTCCCTAATTAACGCTGCTGTCACTCAACTCATCCTTCTGTGAACCCTAGCTGTCTACCCCGCCTCTTATCTCTCTCTCTCTCTCTCTCTCTCTCTCTCTCTCTCTCTCTCTCTCTCTCTCTCTCTCTCTCTCTCTCTCTCTCTCTCTCCAACTCTTACCGCAATGGCTGGTTATTCCTCTGTAAACTTGGTAGTCTTTTGTTTCGAGCGTATGGTCAACTCAGCATCGTAGCCCAAGAAGCACGGAGGGAGGGAGGGAGGAATGAGGCTGAGGTCGGCAGGGAGGGGAAGCGTGGCTCCTTGGCAACTAAAGTGAGACGCCCCTCCACCTCCTACCTCCCTCAGCTCACCCCACCATGCGGCCATAGCCTCATCTGCCTCTCTCCCTCCGGATCCAGGGCAGCTCCCCACCCACCCCTTCCTTCTTTACCGAACCCCTCTTAACCTATCCCCTACGCCATCTTTCCCACTCTTAGGAAACCTTGTCCCTCTCCCTTGTTTTTTCTCCTCACTCCATACCACACCCTCCCCTGCAACGCCCCACCCCGCTCCGCCCCGCCCCGTCGTGGCTGATGGCCAAATCTATCCTCTCTTCCCCTACACGGTCATGGCCTAGGTCAGTCCCCGTCTCCCTCCCCGCCACCCTCCGTCACCTGTCATGCGTCCCAAGTGCCGCTGAAAAAAATGGAAAAAGGAGAAAATGTATTGTCATCAGAATGGTATTGATTTATCGTCAGTGTTGTAGTGTTTTGTGTTTCCTGATAAAGAATACAAATCATTATTATTATTATCATCATTTGTATAGTATTATTATTATCATCATCGTCATCATGAAATTATTTGTCAACTTATATTCTGGCGTTTGACCATTCTCAGAGGTCCATTTATGTTAATTAAAATACTGCATCATCTTTTATAACTTGTCTTGAACATTTTGATAATACTTTCGATGGTTCCTCCGTCCCTCGTATTACGTATCCATTCAACCTCTCTTCACTCCCTCTCCCTCCCTCCCTCCCTCCCTCCCTCCCTCCCTCCCTCCCTCCCTCCCTCTCTCCCTTCCTCCCTGCCTCCCTTCTTTCCCTGCACCCCTCCTTTCCTTCCTTCCTTCTCACTGCCCTTCGTGTATCCCGGTGGAGTGAATATACATACACCTTGATTATTCCATGTAAGGGAGGGAGCGGGCAGAGTGGGTGCGTGTCGGAGAGGGTGTGGCCGAGTGGCATTAGTTGCGTGAAGTGGAAAAGAGGAGAAATAAGTTACGGAAAGAGGAAGAGAAGAGAAGAGAAAGGGGAGGAAGAATAGGTGGCGGAAAAACGAAATGTAATTACAGGGAATGAGCATGTGGAGAATGAAGAGCAGTGTTAAGGAAACCCAGAACAGGAACGGAAGAGGAGAAAGAGGATAAAATTGAATAAAGAGAACACTGGCGAGAGATAGAAAAAAAATGAGACAAAGTAATAATGAATAAAAATAGAATGGCATAAATAGTATCACTTGAGAGAGAGAGAGAGAGAGAGAGAGAGAGAGAGAGAGAGAGAGAGAGAGAGAGAGAGAGAGAGAGAGAGAATCGTCAGTCGTGATTAGGAGAGAAAGTTGTCCTGAAATAACACAAGCGACCTGAAAGACTGCGACAGGCTGTGTTGGCGCGGCTGAGTCGGAATGGTGGAGATTAATTAAGTGTGGCGCGGTCTTAATGGAAGGGTGGGGAGGCTCAAGGAAGACGGGCACGAGAGAGAGAGAGAGAGAGAGAGAGAGAGAGAGAGAGAGAGAGAGAGAGAGAGAGAGAGAGAGAGAGAGAGAGAGAGAGAGAGAGAGAGAGAGAGAGAGAGAGAGAGAGAGAGAGAGAGAGTAATTTCATATTGATTTATCTTTTTTTTATTCAGTGTATGTAACGTTTCCGTCCCTTTTAAGTTTCATCCACACTCTATAGTTAATTAAGTAGCTGATCATCAACTCACCTTGTTATGCATGCGTCTCATTTTCCCTTTTGAATAACTAACACTTTATTTATTATCCGCAAAAAATATGAAGGAAAAAAAAAAACACTGACGAACTTTATTTTCTTTGCCTGCTTTCAAAATACTTCGTTTCGTAACACACTTCTTTCTTTGCCGCCTAAAAAGAACACATAATACCACTTTTATTTATTTTGTTTTTCTCTTTTCAGAAACCTGCTGTATTCTTTCTTTCACTTTTAAAACACATATTAATTTCTTACCTTTTCCCAGTTCTCGAGACACATGCTGACTGCCCCCTTTACTCCCCCCCCTTCAAGTTACACGCGTGGCCAGCTTATAACATACATCCACTAGCAGGGACATGCATGAGAGGGGCCGTGGCGATGAAGTGAAAGCAGTGCGTGTTTTCTTGCTTGTTTCATTTTTGGAAAACACCTACAAGTGTGGAGGGAAGGCCACTGCTTGTTGGGAAGAGGAGTGATGAGGGGAACGTGTGTGTGTGTGTGTGTGTGTGTGTGTGTGTGTGTGTTTACGGGCGTGGCTGGTGTGGGTGAGGTTATTAGGCGTGACGGGGTGCGTGCCTCGCCTACCTAACAGATCATGCATGGCGCGTGACCCTTAAATGAAATACATGAAAATGAAAATAAAGAAATAAATGTAGCTGATGCACCTGTTAATCAGTAGGTATACATCAGTTTCTTCCCACCTCGACAGGCAGGCAGGGAGGCAGACTATATTGTTTGTGTTGGAAAGAATAGGGGAGCGTGAAGTGAAAGTAAGTAACAGAAAATCGAAAAGATGAGATGTAGCTAACCACAGTACCATGTTGAAAGGTTGTGTTGTATGCAGCGGAGGAATAATGATGATAATGATCGCTGGTATTGGTGGTGAAATGTTTCGAAATGTGTGAGTTGTTACCCGTCTAAGTGTGTGTGTGTGTGTGTGTGTGTGTGTGTGTGTGTGTGCGTGTGCGTGTGTGTGTGTGTGTGTGTGTGTGTGTGTGTGTGTGTGTACATTGGGCAGGTTCTGCGAGTCATGTACTATCAAGTTAAGCTTTAGTGGTTAATTCCGAAGCTACATGGTGGTGCGTGGGAACCAAAGTGTTTCGTGTTGGTGCTGGTGTCATGTTGCTTTAGGCGGACGTGTGTGTGTGTGTGTGTGTGTGTACCGCTACACTGGCACCCCTTCCTTCGCACTCTCTGACCAGCGTGGGGTGGGAGACCAGAGTTGTGGTAATTCATTTTCTGGTTTGGATGATTTCTTTGAAGTGAGTGATATGCAATGTTCCAGTTTTGTCCCATTCACCAGGTTGCCTTCATGTTTTCTTTGGTTTGCCAGGCGGCGGGATGATCAAATATTGTTTGTTTGGCAGCTGTGATTCATATTTGTTGGCATTTGAAAATTATAAATGTGAATTAATAGAAATAGAAAATAAAACGAATGAATGTGTTAACTTTTTTTAGTCAACTGCATCCTCGACTCGTAATTATACTTAATATACATTTTATGGTTTATTTTTCTCATTATGCATTCAGATACATGTTAACACTGACTAATTCTTATCAATATTTAACAGTGTGAGAGATAAATTCACATCTTATTCAGCTGTAATTTAAAGACTAAGTTTTTCCTTAAATATTCATGGCAGGTAGAACATATTTTTAAAAGTTTCCCAGCCATTCCCTGGCAGTAAATAATTACCGGTTTTATGTTTTGGTTAGTTTTTACTCGTTTTTTTTTTTTTTTTTTTTTTTTTTTTTTTTGTTTTTTTTTTTTGAGCATCGCTGCCTGTCTCTCCCAGGTAAAGGATGATTGACGGCTGAACTGATTAGTTTTACCTCGCCTTGACTATACACCTGTTGGTTAACGTTCTCCCACGGCATTCTTCGTATATGTGAAGACGATTAATACTCTACATACATCCTGATTTACCATTAGACATTCGTTGATGTGTTAACCTTACGTGATGCACTACATTAAAAGACATTCATGACCAATTGGGTGGTGGAGGACCTTCCCGCTGTGAGGGTAAAGCCTTACTAAGTACCTTTTTTATCTTGTTTAGTTCAGAAACTCGGCTGACAGGAATATTCCCAGATCCATCCCTATAACCATCTCTCTCTCTCTCTCTCTCTCTCTCTCTCTCTCTCTCTCTCTCTCTCTCTCTCTCTCTCTCTCTCTCTCTCTCTCTCTCTCTCTCTCTCTCTCCTCCACCCAAGCACCATTATTCAGTGTGGCGTTGGTGAGAGCAAGTCAAGGAACAAAGTTTAAGAATGGCCGTGTTGGGTGACTTCATTTGCATGGAATTAGATATTTTAGGACTCAGGTGTAGTTACGTCATGCTGCCTTGAACGACGGTGGAAGTGGTGGTGGTGATGGCAAGGCTTGGGTATGTGTGTTGTTGTTGTTGTTGTTGGTGGTGGTGGTGGTGGTGTAGAGTTTATAAAATCTTCTTGTCCTCGTCTCTTTTTCTCTCTCGCTCTCTTTTCTATCTCACTCTCTTTTAGTAGTAATGATGATGATGATGATGTTGATATAGGTGTGTGTGTGTGTGGGTGTGGGTGTGTGTGTGTGTGTAACTAAGCTGTTTTTTCAAGTCACACATTCTTCTTGTTGCTACCCTAATGCCCTTCCTTCATCATCATCATTTCTATTTCAAATAAACTCATTCATTCATTCATTCATCCATCATATTTACCATTTTATTCGTATATTTATTCATCATTATTATCGTTGTCTTACTCGTCCTTGTTAATGTAATAGATAACAAAAATAAACAGCTGATATGCCGAGATAAGAGAGAGATGATGCAGGTGAAGAGAGAAAGGTAAGCCAGTGTAATCTCCGGGCAGCGCTGGGGGAGCCAAGGAGGAAGGGAGGGTGGGTGGGAGAGTAGGTGGGAAGGTAAAGGAGGGAGGGAAGGAAAGGAAAGGTTAGGTTAGGGAGGTATAATAAATAGAGAGGGAAGCATGGTTGAGGGAGTGAGGCAGGAAAAGAAATGAGGAAGTGAAGAAGAAGAAGTGGAGGTACGAAGGAAAGAGAGGTTTGAAGGGTCACGGAGGGCAAGGGTGTGGTGGGGGAGGAGGGTTGGTCACAGCTGTAAGGTAACGTGCAGCTGCTTCCTCCTCCTCCTCCTCTTCCTCCGCCTCCTCCTCCTCCTCCGCCTCCTCCTCCTCCTCCTCCTCCTCCTCCTCCTCCTCCTCCTCCTCCTCCTCCTCCTCCTCCTCCTCCTCCTCCTCATCTGTCCCTCCACCATCGTACTACACACCTGTCTTTTTTTCTCTCCAAACACACACACACACACACACACACACACACACACACACACACACACACACGCACACACACACACACACACACACGCACACAAACACACACACAAACAAACACAAACAAACAACTTTTCCTTCCTACCTACCTACCTATCTCATTTGGCCAAATTTCCAAAGACTTACCACCTATCTTATAGATCAAAACGTTATGTTCTGTCCATATAAACATCAGTCTGCATCATTAATGAGGCTCAGGTGTGAAAGGTGTTGACAGATACGCCGATGCTGTGAGTTCTTGGAAGTCCAGGAGCGAGAGGAGGGATGGAGAGTTGTACAGTAGCCATGTTTAGACTAACGAGCCACCGACCCACTTGTTCTTTTGTTGTCAATTTGTTGATAGGAGACGGTTAGCTGTATTGCCCTTGTTAAGAGTGTTTTCTGTTGGCTTTCCTGTTATTCCGTTGGTGTCAGTCTGTATACTTATTTTTGTCGCAGGTATTTTCGTTATTCTAATGATGTTCTTTTGTATTGGCCTCTTGTTCAGCTTATTTTTATTTTCTTTTTCTTGTTTTCATAAGAACGTTCTTTCTCTCCTGTTAATATCGTTATTGTTATTATTATTTCGTACCGTTATTTTTTCCTCTCTTATTCTATCGTAGCCTTATTCTTTCTATCAACTTGCTATTCTCGCTCTTATTCGGGTATTATTCTGTTACTCTTTTCATTCCTTTGTTCGTTCATCGTAATGTTCGTTGTTATTAATTCCGTTGTACCCGATGCTGCCCTCACTGTCACCCTGATTCTTGGGGTGTTTCAAGTTTGGTAATAACCGTGACACACAGCCTTGAGGGAGACAGGTGGTGTAGGGGGGAAGCGGGGGGTGGGCTCTGCTCTGGACTTTTGTGACGAGTTCAACAAGTGAGCGGAGGTGAAGTGAGAAAGCCTTATTTTTTATAAAGTTAAGGCGGAACTGCAATCTCCCTGCTTTCTGTGCAAAGTTGCCGCCTGCATGCTAAGCGACTACTGGGGTGATGGCTGGCAGTGTGTGTGTGTGTGTGTGTGTGTGTGTGTGTGTGTGTGGTTGTGTTCGTCTGTGCGTCACGAGATTCAGTTTTTAGTGTTTTTACCTTTATTTTCTTCAGCTAGAAAACAGCTTCATCAGGTGTCTGCCTCCGCGCTGTATCACACTGACTTTCTCCGGCCATCACCTACGCGGCTGGCTGCTCACTGAACCGAACCGGAACGAAGGTCATTGGGAATACCTCCTTGTATTTACGGTTCACGAGCGTGCGTCTTGCCTCAACATTTTAATGAAGTGTAGACGTCCTTCTTTGATGGTATTCTGTAAAAACTTAATTAAGGTAATAGTTTAAGTGCTTCAATGTAAAGTTGAAATTGTCGTCAGATGAAACAATAGTCTTATAATAGTGGAAAAATGTTATAGTTGGAATGATTGGATGAAGTGCAATACGAAAGTCTATCAGCTAAGAAGACGGAAACATTTCACACAAGAACCGGTCAGGAAAAATATAAATCGAATAACCATTTTTCTTTACTAAAGTATAAAAAGTTCATAGCTGATTACAGTATAGTTGCGTGTTGTTGTGCATTGATGGCAAGAATACAGGTGCAAGATCCAGCACTGCCTGGCAACTCCCCAAAAGATGTTCGTGAGTGAAAGCCATGCGGGTTGGGCACTTCTTTGAGCATGTTGGGTGCGAGGGGGGGTGACGATGAAAGGGCGACAGGGGAGTTGGTGGGGTGGGGGGGAGTGATAGAGACTGCAAGCTACTGAGATGACATAGGTGATGAACGAGGAGCCTTAACTTCATCCTGAGAGTCTGGAGGCAATTCTAGAATGGTTTACAGCAGTCTTCAAACGGTTCATGGCCATAATACCTTTAAACTGCTCGTGGAGAATTTTAAAATGGGGAGTCTTCTATTTACTCTCCTTTATCCCTTACACGAAGCAGAAAGATGATGATGATGATGGTGATGATGATGATGAGGAGGAGGAGGAGGAGGAGGTGGAGGAGGAGGAGGAGGAGGAGGAGGAAAATATCACTCACCCCTTGTCTAAAACATGGTAAAGTGCACATGATACTTACGTTTTAGCAAAGGAGTATGATTTCCTTTGAATCTTGGTCCCGCATCTTCTCTCTCTCTCTCTCTCTCTCTCTCTCTCTCTCTCTCTCTCTCTCTCTCTCTCTCTCTCTCTCTCTCTCTCTCTCTCTCTCTCTCTCTCATGGAGAAAACTGACCAATAAGCTCATGAAATATCTAAACTCAAATTTTTATCGTTTAAATTCCAAAAGCATTGTGCCCTTTATGGCTTAATATATTTTTCCAAGTTTTCTCTTTTTTATTCTCTTTTTTTGGTTTTTCGTTATATCATACTTTAATACATCAGTGATTGCAACGCCACAATTACGACCTCAGCTGTGGCGGCGCCGAGGCAATTATAACCAATCAGCATCGTCATCTCTCTCTCTCTCTCTCTCTCTCTCTCTCTCTCTCTCTCTCTCTCTCTCTCTCTCTCTCTCTCTCTCTCTCTCTCTCTCTCACACACACACACACACACACACACACACACACACACACACCATTACAACTATATTGACTCGTCTTGACTTCGCTTTCCTGATGTCTAGTTTTAATATTTCGTGATCCTCCAAGTGTATATATAATTATGTGCATCAATTTCTTCCAGAGTTATAATTTGAGAGTTAAGGACATTGCGTTATGCACTCATATTAAACATTAGTATTACTTGTTATATATATTATTAATACTATTTACTACACTAGACCTCATATTTTAAAGACCTTCCCTGCTTAAATCTGAGGAAGTCTTGTATGTCTATTTATCTATCTATCTATCTATTTATCTATCTATCTATCTATCTTGTCGTTTCCTAGGTCAAGGTGATGTTCCTTTACACATGTTAAAGGATATAAGTATTCGTCACAAGACATGCATTCAATGTTCAGATGTTTTCGTATTTCCTTACCTGCCTTTTTTTTTTTTTTTTTTTTTTTTTTTTTTTTTTTTTTTTAAATAAATAGATGCATATATATGAATAGCAGTCACATGTGCAGTTCAGGTTTGTTTATGTGTGTGTGTGTGTGTGTGTGTGTGTGTGTGTGTGTGTGTGTGTGTGTGTGTGTGTGTGTGACGTCTTATCACCATGCTGTGGACATCTGCATATCTTGTTATTCACGAGAGGGGTTGGCAGCTGGTAGCGAGGCGGCGAGTACTTGAAGAAGCCGTAACTCATAGGGGGTAGGAGGAACGTGCCTGCAGAGGGAGTGGGCTGCAAGAGAGAGAGAGAGAGAGAGAGAGAGAGAGAGAGAGAGAGAGAGAGAGAGAGAGAGAGAGAGAGAGAGAGAGAGAGGTGACTTGTAAAAGGTTTATGAAGTGAAAGGAGAAGGAAAAAGAGAAGGAGAAGGAGGAGGAGGAGGTGTACAGAGGGGTTTGGGGGCGTTAGGGCAGCTGCTGGGCTCGTGCACCTGGCGTCAGGCGTGACAACCACCACCCCCACCACGCCTGCCAACCAACCCGCAGACACACACCTCCTTCCCCCCACTTGCCCACCTCCAGCATACAGACTCCCTGTCCACGTCTACACTCATGTCAGGGCGGGAGGGATGGCAAAGGTCAGGGAAGGCACAATCAGGGTGGCAGGGAGTGAGCGGGAACAATTGAAAGGAGGGAGGAGGGAAGCATGAGACTGGCGGGTTTTTTTTCTTTCTACTATTTTTTTTTTTTTTTTTTTTTTTTTCATCAATCGAGCAACTGCGGGTTCATCTGATTTCTCCTCCTATTTTTTTTTTTTTTTTTTTATCTATCTATTCCATCACCACCTTCACTATCACCTCATCCTCCTCTTCTGAACTCACAGGCTCCCTCAGCTTGCCTTAACAAACGGTCCTCTGTTATAGTGTGTGTGTGTGTGTGTGTGTGTGTGTGTGTGTGTGTGTGTGTGTGTTTGTGTGTGTGTGTGTGTGTGTGTGTGTGCTGTCGTTTCACCAGTCTGCTACAGGTGGTGTTCTTTAAGCTTCCTTTGTCCCTCGCAAGGCTGCACCACGTACGTCCAGCCTTCCGCTACAGTGGTCATCTCATAAAATAATACCTGCTGTACGAGTTCTCTCTCTCTCTTTCTCTCTCTCTCTCTCTCTCTCTCTCTCTCTCTCTCTCTCTCTCTCTCTCTCTCTCTCTCTCTCTCTCTCTCTCTCTTATCTGGAAATTTGTATGGTTTAAACGTACAATTTCGGAAATTCAGTCTCCTAACATGGCAGAGAGAGAGAGAGAGAGAGAGAGAGAGAGAGAGAGAGAGAGAGAGAGAGAGAGAGAGATGCCGGCCACAGCGGTGCCTTATCATTTGGAGGGACGGATAAAACTCTTCAACAGACGTGCCAGTGTAATAAGCCGCTTAGGGACACAAAGGAGAAAGGTTAATACTGTTTGGCTTACTTGACCCTGAGTGCTGAGGAACCGGCAAATGATGGCAAGGAAGGGATGAGATGAGGAACAAGACTTAGGCCGATGTAGTAATGATAGGATTGTGGTGCTGGTGGCGTGCCATGACAACTTATAGGAAGTATGACTGAATAAAAAATACATTTCACATCTTCTAACTTGAAAAAATAAAAAATAGAAAGATTAGTAAATTATGTTTATTCATACCTACGATATGTACATTGTGGGTAGAAAATATAAGTGGTGTGCATATATCTTTAGTTCTACAGCTTGTAATGATGGTGGTGGTGGTAGTAGTAGTAGTAGTAGTAGTAGTAGTAGTAGTAGTAGTAGTAGTAGTAGTGGTAGTAGTAGTAGTAGTAGTGAAAGCGACAGTTGTTGGTTGCGTGTGGCAGTGAGGAGCCTAACTTGAGCTCAGTAGTAGATATGTTCTGTAAATCAAGTCGTGAGGGTTTCACATAATTACCAGGATAGTGAAGGTATGTAGTGTAGCCTCGTGATGTTCTCTTGACTGACTGACTGATTGACTGACTACACAAACACTTACGGGAGGTGGTTTGTGGGCGTGTAGTGATTGACGTGTCATGTGGATAAGCCTGGTTCATCCTACTTGTTGTGTTAGTGGATGCTAGGCGACTCTGGTTGAGGCACTGGTAGTATTGTTGTGATAGTTGACGGATTGATTTAGGTTACTGGTGTTCTTCTATTCATTAAGATGTGGCGGTGTGTTGATAATCCTTAGTTCAATCCCTTGTTACCAGCATGGATTACTCTGGCTGCCTCTGTAGGGGTTATAAGCTACTGACTGTTATCCTGTTCCTTACATGGCTGAGTGTGGAAAAATGTAAACTGTCAGTATTATTATTGTTGTTGATATTTTTATTGTTATTATTATTTTTTTTATTATTGTTGTTATCATTGTTATTATTAGTACAAATACAAATGCAGTGTTAGTACTACCACTACTGTTGCCGCTCCTGCTGTTGTTGTTGCTGTTACCGTTACCACTAGTTTAATCACTTCTACCTCAGCACAGTGTTCGTAGCAGCGTGCAGTAGTTGTCCTCCCATGACGGTCTTTTCGTGCCTCATTTAAAACTGACACGCCTTCCTCCAATTACTACACCACAGCCTCTTTCAACGCAACACACTCCCCACTCCTTCATTTCAGGCATGGCAACCTTACCTTAACCACCACCATCCCCTATGTGCAGCCGAACCCCTGTTTTCTGCGTCATGTAGTAAGAGGGGAGTCGAAATTCTACCCTTTATTGTCTTCTTGAAAAAAAAAAAAAAAAAGGTGGAGCGTCACAGCAGCTCAGAACCAAATCCTGTCGGAGATCTGGTGTGTGTGTGTGTGTGTGTGTGTGTGTATGTGTGTGTGTGTGTGTGTGTGTGTGTGTGTGTGTGTGTGTGTGTGTGTGTGTGTGTGTGTGTGTGTGTGTGTGTGTATGTCAAGGGATGATCTTCCTCTGTTTTCCATTTTTGTAGAGTCAAAACCCATCATGCAGCCGTAATTAGTATTATGTTGTTCTTCCTGCTGTTGTTATTCTATTACTAATACTAATACTCTATTACCATCATTACTACTGCTACCACTACTACTACTACTACTACTACTACTACTACTACTACTACTGCTGCTGCTGCTGCTACTGCTACTACTACTACTACTACTACTACTACTACTACTGCTGCTACTACTACTGCTACTACTACTACTACTACTACTACTTCTACTACTACTACTACTACTACTACTGCTACTACTACTACTACTACTACTACTACTGCTACTACTACTACTACTACTACTACTACTACTAGTACTACTACTACTACTACTACTACTAGTAGTAGTACTACTACTACTACTACTACTACTGCTACTACTACTACTACTACTACTACTACTACTACTACTGCTACTACTACTACTACTACTACTACTACTACTACTACTACAAAAATACTACTGTTGCAAAATACTACTACTACAAAAATACTACTACTTGACTACCATGTTAAGGAAGCAAGCAGACAGTAGACTATCGTTACCATGGAAGCGCCAGGTGCCCGGGTGGAATTGCTGTCTGTTTTTACCCTCAGTTTCCGTTTCAAAGCAGGACGCTCCACATGTCTTTCATTGTAGCGTAACATGGGCTCGTAATAATGAGAATTGGGAACTCCATTAAAGGCAGTATTCCGTTTTTGTTACGTCGTTTCACTATGCAGTATACAAGAATTGCGTAATACATGTATAGTAACCGTTGTGTGATATAATGTTTATAGTTCTCCTTCAAACAAACTGTAGCGAGCGTGAGTATATAGGAGTTTTAATAGGAACAGAACAGGTAAGGTAAGTGTTGGCCAGCGGCTGCCGGCTTCACCTATACCATTGTCTGAGTCTAAAGAGATGATGGTCCCAGGCGAGGTTCATGGCACAAGGGAAGCTGTGTGTGTGTGTGTGTGTGTGTGTGTGTGTGTGTGTGTGTGTGTGTGTGTGTGTGTGTGTGTGTGTGTGTGATGGCCGGCATTATAGAAGGAAAGAAGCAAGTCAGTGGGATAGCTTGGGGCAGATATTGTACGTACGCACCAGACCTCCTCCTCCTCCTCCTCCTCCTCCCCTTCCTCCTCCTGCCCTCACCATGTCTCCAGGGAAGCTAATAATGGGTTGGCAGCGAGGGCGGAAGGCATCTGTCAAGACGCCTCAGCCTCCTGTAGTAGTGGTAGGGAGCCGTAATGCTTAGGTTGAAGTCTGCCGATGAGTGAGTGATACGTGAAACTCCAAGAGGAAAACAAAGGGAAAAATCGTGTAGTACATTTGTCTGTGAAACTCGTACTCTCTTATTTTGTTAGTGTTTCATTGATATTATGTGTGATTATTGTAGATTAATTTGTTTATATATATCTTTTTTTACCTCGTTTTATATACCTGTTTTTTTTTTTTTTTTTTTTTTTTTTTTAGTTATTTATTTATTTTCTGGTTGTCGCCTCTACCCTTTGGTGTGCCTGTTACTGAGCCTGTCATGCCTCCCCCCCACTGGCTAACGGGACCCTTCACCCTCACCCAACACCTGCCCTTTTGCCATTCACTCATCCACTCACCTGCTAATGAACCCTCTCCCCCGTGCACAGGTGACACTCACATCTTAAATTAAGGACATACACTTATAACTGCTGCCTAGACAAACAGACAGACAGACAGACAGGTTGATGGCAGAGGATTGCGGAGAGGGAGGGGGACGGGGCGGGGCGGGGCGGCCAGGTCATGACGGATTTGCTACCTGAGTTTTTTTTTTTTTTTCAACTATTGGAAAATGGAGCCTGAATATAACCCGCCTCGAAGTGTAAAGGTTTTCTAGAAGGGTTGTGAGCCAGTGTGGTTGACGAGGCTCGTTGGCACGTGTTGGAAGCTGTGTTGTGAGTGGTGGTTGGGTTGAGGCGTCTGTTGGTTGTGTGGTTGTGGTGATGCTTGCTGGTTGTGGTAGACGAGAGATGGATTGATTGATATGTTGTTGGGTTACTTGGATCACGACCACTGGCTATTATTATTACTACTACTACTACGACGACGACGACTACTACTACTACGACCTTCTACAAGTATGTTTGTATAGGCTATGTAGAAGAGAGAGAGAGAGAGAGAGAGAGAGAGAGAGAGAGAGAGAGAGAGAGAGAGAGAGAGAGAAAAAGAAAGAAAAAAAGAAAGAAAGAAAGACTATAAAAGGAAAACCCACATGGAAACTGAAGAGATCCACCCAAAAAGGAAAGAACGCTAACAATAGTAACCAAGAAAAAGAAAATAAGAATGAAAAAAATGCACTGACAAAGAAAGACAGAAAGTAACCCACGACCATCACCAACACCTCCTCCTCCTCCTCCTCCTCCTCCTCCTCCTCCCCCTTCTCCTCCTTCTATACCCTTGTCACTCTTAATCCCTCTGTTGTATTTCCTATTCTGTCAGCTTTTATCTACCGTTTTACCTTTCCTTTCCTCCCTCCTTTCCCTTCTCCCTGCCTCCCTCCCTCCCTTCTCCCTTTCCCTTCCATTAATACCTTCCCATTCCTTCTCTTTTCTCCTTTCCCTCTCTTTCTCCCTCCCTCCCTTCTCCCTTTCCCTTCCACTAATACCTCGCCATTCCTTCCCTTTTCTCCTCTCGTTCTTCAGCCTCCCAGTCGCTCGTCTCACAAAGTAGGTCGAAGATATTGAAAGGAGATGGACGCTTTGGGGCCCTGATAAGGAACAGTATATGTGTGTGTGTGTGTGTGTGTGTGTGTGTGTGTGTGTGTGTGTGTGTGTGTGTGTGTGTGTGTGTGTGCGTGTGCGTTAATTATCGTCTTTGTAAATGCTGACTCTCCGCATGGTTCTTTTGTTATTATGTTCTTTAATTAACGTGTATTCTAACTTGGAGGCAGGTGAGACGGTGTGTGTGTGTGTGTGTGTGTGTGTGTGTGTGTGTGTGTGTGTGTGTGTGTTTGAGACCGGATAATGGTGGTGTGTGTGACTCAGATGTCTGGTGGTGGTGGTGGTGGTGGCCCTTGAATTAGCCACAGTGTTTGTTTGTATCTTCCTCTGGCAAGACCTTGATTGTGGGGGAGGGTGGTGAGTGAGGGGGGACGGGGTTGGAGGGTGGTGAGTAAGGAGGGCGGGGGTGGAGGGTGGCGAGTGAGGGGGCCGGGGGAGCGGGGCGGGATGGGGTGAAGGACAGTAGCAGAAGGAAGGCTGTGGTGAGGAGAGTGTAGATGTTGTTAGTGGTGGTGGTGGTGGCTATTTTATTTATTATTTATATATATTTTTTCAAGGCCAGTGCTAATATAACTTTGGTTGTGGCAGGTTTTTTTTTTCTTTTTTATTTTCTCTCGTGGGCGTCTAATACATAGGCGTTCACTTGCTAATTTGTTTGGAGTGGCTGGTGTGGGCGGGACCAGCTTAAAAATAGCTCGCCGTCGCATCATCACGCCACCCAGCCTTGCCCTGCCCTGCCCTTGCCCTGCCTTGCCCTGCCCCGCCCTGCTCTGCCCTGCTCTGCCTTGCCCTGCTCCGCCCTGCTCTGCCTTGCCCAGCCCTGCCCTGTCCTGCTTTTCCCTGCCCTGTCTTGCCTTGCCTTGCCCTGCCCTGCTCTTCTCTGTCCTGCCTTGCCCCACCTCTGCCTTGCCCTGCCCTGCCCCTGCTTTGTCCTGCTCTGCCCAGTCCCGCCCCTGCCTTGCCCCGCCCTGCTCTGTCCTGCCCTGCCCTGCCCTGCTAGGCTAGGTTCGCCCTGTTGTGTGTCGCATCTCCAGATTATTTTCCCTCATGTTCGTCTTGTAGATCTTATTGATTATAAATTTGAATAGGAGAATGATAATTATTGTTTCCCTCACCGCCAATTCAAAGTAAATGCACTATTTGTTTAACTTTAAAAAAATAATCATTATTATACTCGTAATCGATTGGCCAAATAGGATAACACGTGAACATTTCTGTGAGTGACCAGAGATGTCGATAAGATATTATGAATCAACAATACATTTCATACATCCCTCCTTCCCCTAGCCATCTTGTGCCTCTCACTTCAGATTAGATAGTGTAGTGTATATGAAACAGCCTCGTAAGGGCCAACAGGTCTGCTGTTGTTTGTTCTTCCTTTGAGTTCCTTTGTAAGAGGGGGAGAGGGTAGCAGGACACCGCAGGAATTGGCATTGGTTGTGAACTTCTCCTTCGTTCATCTCTGCGGGGCGGCACGCGGTTGAAGTCTTCGTTTCGTCTCCTATTTTATGTACATAAAAGAAAAGGAAAGAAAAAAAGATGTTTTCAGGAATGCCATTGTTACCAGCTCACCAGCTCACCAGTCACACCACTACTCACAACACCAACACCAACAGTCACTCTCTACACGGGGATGGGAACGGGAAGTGAAAGAATTTGCTCATCTTTATAACATTCAGTAAACGACTTTCTTCATTAGCAGTGTGTTCAGTAAACGAGTGTGACCATTACATTACACGAATCCTCAATAAATAAGACTCTCCAATGTACGAATACTCACTTAATGGGCGTGTTCATTATCAGTGTTCAGCAGACGAGTGAGTCCATTAGGTTGGTGCTCAGTGAATGAGTCGTTATCGTAAAAGCCGCCTCTTCCCCTCCCACCACCGGAAGACTCGGAGCCAGACGGAGAGGGGAAGGAGGCCTGATTGATGGCTATTTGTTTCTTCTTGGCGTCGCAGCATAATAGTGAACTTGAGAGAGGCTACTCCACCACACCACCACCACCACCACCAACATCACCGCCACACATCACCATCACTCCCACATCCTATCACTATACTGCTACACTACATACACAACACCATCTCAAACCAGAACATTCATTACCTCACCAACCTCGGCTCACCCACCACCACCACCACCACTCCGAGCACATTGACAGGAAAGAGTGACTGTTTTATGTATGTATCAGGTGTTCAGCAGATGGATGTATTGCTGCCTTGTATTGTTCTATCGCCGAGGTAAAGAATAGTGCCGCGACCCACCACCAGTCAGGCAGACCGCGGGAAAGGATTGTTCAGCCTCCAATCGTGTAGGAATGCAATGTTTGATATTTTCCCCGCATCTTTCCCACCTTACTTATTCAAACCCTTGATACCCGGAACCTGCCAAGGCTTCCTCCTCTTCCTCTTCCTCCTACTCTTCCTCTTCCTCCTCCTCTTGCTCTTCTTGTTCCTCCCCCTCCTCCTCCTCCTCTGTGAGAAGTTTACAGCTAGCTATTATTCCTGTTGCTGCTGCTGTTGCACTTGATTTCCAGTGGATGATAAAGGTTCTCTCTTCTTCTCTCTTTCTCTCTCTCTCTCTCTCTCTCTCTCTCTCTCTCTCTCTCTCTCTCTCTCTCTCTCTCTCTCTCTCTCTCTCTCTCTCTCTCTCTCTCTCTCTCTCTCTCTCACACACACTTAGTACCCGGGTAAGTGTTATCCTCGTGAATCCTAGCAGGTGTTCCTTGGCGCCGCCCCTCCTATAGAGTTCATTTTTCCAGCGTTGAGGCGTTGCGGTCCTGAGTGAGGCGGTTGGCCGTGAGGTGGGGCGGGATGGGCTGCGGCTAAGGGAAAAAAAAGTTGACCGAACCGTTGGCCACAAAAGCAGCCGAGGGAGGGAGGGGAGGAGGAAGATGATGAGTAGGAGGAAGAAGGGGGAGGGAGTAGGATGAGAAGACCGGAGACCTAATGATGTGCGTGGTGGTGTGTGGGCCTCCCTGGTGCTTTTGTAAGGTGCTAAGATAGGCCTGGAAGGAGGATGTGTGGTGGTGGTGGTGGTGGTGGTGGTGGTGGTGAAAGCAATTAGAGGGAGGCTTATAATAGTGTTTTTTACGGATATATTTTCTAGAGTATGCTTTGAAGAGAGAGAGAGAGAGAGAGAGAGAGAGAGAGAGAGGAGAGAGAGAGAGAGAGAGAGAGAGAGAGAGAGAGAGAGAGAGAGAGATACACTGGGTTGGAGAACAGTGCAAGCTTGCTTTGGACCAGCTTATTCCCTTGTTCCCTTGAGCGGTCATGGACGTGGCGCTAACGGAATATGAACGGCGAGTGTGAGAAGGAGGGGAGAGAGAGAGAGAGAGAGAGAGAGAGAGAGAGAGAGAGAGAGAGAGAGAGAGAGAGAGAGAGAGAGAGAGAGAGAGAGAGAGAGAGAGAGAGAGAGAGAAGGGAGGAGGAGTAATAAGGGAGGGAGGAAGGGAGGTGAAGGACAGGTGGAAAGATCATTCATTCCACACTTCAATGTTGATCTCATCTTGACGACAGTCCGCTACGGGGTGAAGGGGAACCAGGATGTGGCATCTCTCTCTCTCTCTCTCTCTCTCTCTCTCTCTCTCTCTCTCTCTCTCTCTCTCTCTCTCTCTCTCTCTCTCTCTCTCTCTTTCTCTCCTCTCTCTCTCTCTCTCTCTCTCTCTCTCTCTCTCTCACACACACACACACACGCATACACGCGCACACACACCTTTTTTGCCAGAGTTGTAGTTAATTTGTGCACATCCGCATGCTAATATTTTTTTCCCTTCTATTCCAGGTGAGTTTCCAGTCCCAGTCCCAGTCCAGAAGGTGCTCAATGCCTTCATTTACGTATGTATTATAACAACAACCTGCTTATTCCTCTCTCCATGGTGGTGGTGGCAACAGTAGTAATAGCAATAGTAATGATAATAATGATGATAGTGGTGTTAGTGATAATAGTCGTGGTAATGGTCAAGAGGTACGGAAAACAGGTATTTGAGAGAGAGAGAGAGAGAGAGAGAGAGAGAGAGAGAGAGAGAGAGAGAGAGAGAGAGAGAGAGAGAGAGGAAAACCTTGTGGTAACCCCCTTGGGTGAGAGGTGATGATGGCGGTGGTGGTGGTGGTGGTGGTAGTGTGAGGGATGAGTGGGGTGGGGTGTGGTGTGGTGGGAGGGGTGAGTGGGGTGTGGTGTGGTGGGGTTAGGTGTATAGACAGTCTCCACCCTCTGTCTTTGTGATGGCAGTCAGTTATGAGAAAAGTTAGTTCTATGTCCCTTCTCTTCCTCCTCTTCCTCCTCTTCTCACCATGTTTTTTCCTTGTTCTTATTAATGAAGCTTTTAACGCGCCTCTATGAAATTATTGAACCCTCTAGCAAGTCAGCCTCTCTCTCTCTCTCTCTCTCTCTCTCTCTCTCTCTCTCTCTCTCTCTCTCTCTCTCTCTCTCTCTCTCTCTCTCTCTCTCTCTCTTTCTCTCTCTCTCTCTCTCTCTCAAATCAATTTACACATCAAAAGGCTGTAAAAAGGAAATGTTGGGGGAGACCCTGCCATCAGGTGGGTACACACACACACACACACACACACACACACACACACACACACACACACACACACACACACACACATACACAAACACAAGCACTATTCTTATATTTTTCTTAAGTCAAATGAAAGCATGGAACGTGAATAGGTAGGCGTCCGTGAAAAAATACTAATTTCTGTTGGGTCTGATTCGACATTGTGTTATTTATGGTCACGAAGGAAGATTTGCCGGCGTGGTATAAGGGTTCGTATCCCTTATACCGAATGAATGGAATTTATTCTTAGCATTGAGCGTACATATATTAGTTACACTTTTTCTGTGTATTAGAATAACGATAAACATGTTACAAGATATAAAAAAAAAACAATGAAAGAAGAGATGTTTATCCAGACAACATGTGGGTTTTTTTTTTTTTTTTTTTTTTTTTTTTTTTTTTTTTTTTTCTACGTTTTTGATTTCCCTTGGCCGGTGCCCTTTTGATGCAAAAAAAAAAAAAAAAAACCTGAAATGGAATTGAGAGTGGTAAGAAAGTGAAGTAGGGGAAGATAATGTGAGAAAACATCAAGTAACTGATCATTGAATACACTCAGTGACAATCTTCCTTCACCCATTGTCACCGTAATAGTTTTCCTTCAAAAATGGAGTGTACGTCAACACCTACAGTGGTTTAGATGATGTATTATATGAACTCGTCGTACAGTTGAGGGCAAGGAATCACCCAGGTAGATCACGGGAGGTATAACGCCTTCATATGTGGGATGAAAATAGAGATAGATGGTAAACACAGTGCTCTGCTCCACCCGTTCACTCCCACGTGTAGATGTCGCTCGCACAACGTTCCGACTCAATGCACCAGAACAGGTACAAACACGATGCATAAACACTTAAAAATACATCCAACTGATGAAACATAGTGATAAAAATTACAGACAAAAAGCGACATTCTTCAAGGTCACGTGCACAGGA
>JAXIVD010001706.1:47500-52885 GCA_036785275.1 Cancer borealis
GTAGTTGCAGTATTATTATTTTTCTTCTTGGCGTATTTTTACATATTCATTTCTTTCCTTCTTGTATTAATTTCTGGTTATTTGATCAAACATTTTTATTTCAACACACGCTCTGTGCTTTGGGTAAGTGCTATTTTACATCTAGTATTGATGCTTTTTCTTTTCATTATTTTTGGTTATCTAAATAAGTATCCATAACATCATTACTCACTTTCATAGAACAAAAATGATCATGCGTCTTTGAACAGTTCCTGTGTCACAATCCTTCGCCCAAGATAGTTTATTAAAGCGACACAAAACGGCCTTTCCATAGTTTTACATATTGTTTGTCTTTCCTCTCGTACACTTTCTATCAACAGGTGTGTGTGTGTGTGTGTGTGTGTGTGTGTGTGTGTGTGTGTGTGTGTGTGTGTGTGTGTGTGTGTGTGTGTGTGTGTGTGTGTGTGTGTGGACCACCAAGGAAACTGCTCATAGTCGGTATAGGGTGTGAAGGGAAGACAGGGGCGGAAGTCCTGCTGCGGGCATCAATTAGGAAAGGATATAAGGGGGTCACATTACATGCCCCCGTCCCATGCATCCCCTTACCACCACCACCACCACAACCAGCCATGCCTCGTGTTCTGGTCAGGCGCAGTGAGATTGGGTAACAGAGAGGGAATGTAGTTTCGTGACCACCAACCACTGTGCAGAGTTAAGTCATTCACTCCTTAGCTTCTGTTGGTCTCTCGGCGTGGCCTTGTGTGGGGCGTAGCATGGGGCGTCAGGTGTGGGGGCGTAGCAGGGGGCGTCATCTGTGTGGGGGGCCAGGTGTGGGGGCGTAGCAGGGGGCGACAGGTGTGTGGGGAGCCAGGTGTTGAAGCCCCGCGTCACGCCACAGCTTCACCTGCCACACTGAACCAGAGTTTCCCACGGGAACATCTGTGCTCACCGTCTACTTAGGGTCTTCGGGGAGAGAGAGAGAGAGAGAGAGAGAGAGAGAGAGAGAGAGAGAGAGAGAGAGAGAGAGAGAGAGAGAGAGAGAGAGAGAGATTGTATAGTACATATCAACAAACATCTAAATAGGATAAATATTCCTCAAAAAATGGAATGTAAATATGATCTAGGACACAATCTTACTTAAAATGCATCAGTGGTTTGTTTTGAGAGGCGGTGGCGGCGTGCAGTAAGTAGTGCTGGTGCTTGTAGTTATGGTGGTGGTGGTGTTGCTATGTGTGTATGTGTGTATGAACGAGGTCGGAGTAGGTTCTGGGAAAGGACAAGCAAATAACACTTTCTTTTTTTCTCCTTCTACTCTCTACTGCCACACTGAACAATGTTGACACTCCGAGGCCAACCAACGCTTGAAGGAACGAAAAAGAAAAGAAGGAAAAAAAAACTATGTGAGTGAAAATAAGAAGAAGAAAAAATGGTGTGAAGAGGAGGAGGAGGAAGAGGAGGGAATGAAACCAAAGAAGTGGATAAGGCTCAAATAAAAAATATGTTAGCCGGAAGGAAGAGAAAGAAGGTGAGAGGAAAAGTAAAAAAAAAAAAAGTATTCGTCGTGTTTGCTTTGCGATGTTCATTTTTTTCGCCTCTTTTTTTTTTTTTTTTTTTTTTTTTTTTTTTTTTTTTTTTTTTTTTTTTTTTTTGAGGTAGAAAGGAAGAGGAAGGTCTAGTAAGGCGTTATATAACATACGGAAAGGGAGAGATAAAGAACAAAAAAAAAGACAAACGGGAAGGAAGGAAGGAAGGGAGGGAGGGAGGGGAAGGGGAAGAGGAAACATAGTAGGGTGTGGGAAGGGAGAGAGAGAGAGGTGAGGGGATACAGGGTGAGTCACTAGGCACCATTAGGAGTCACAAGGGAGGTGAAATAAGGGGTAATGGAGGAGGGAACAGAAAGGGGTTGTGGGGTGTTACGAGAGGTCATATAGGCAACTGAACGCAGACACGAGTTAGGGTCTTTGTTATAGGTGATGAATCGTGCGTAAAGAGAGAAAGGGAAGAAGGGAGAGGATGGCAGGGTGAAGAAAGGGAGGAAGAGAGTAGTGGCAGGAATGTAGGGATAGGGTAAGCAGGGAGGAAGAGAGGAGAGAGACGGCTGGGTTGAAGGGAGAGGATGGAGGGAGAAGATGAAGGGAGGGAAGGAGAGGATGGCTGGATCGAAGGGAGGGAGGGAGGCAGGAGGAGTTAGATCTCGGAGGCAGATAAATACTTCGCGTTGAAGAGCTAACACAACCTTCGCTGACGTATCGCTGACTTAGATTCGTTTTCCTGAAGCTCTCCTCCTCCTCCTCCTCCTCCTCCTCCCTCCTCCTCCTCCTCCTCCTCCTCCTCCTCCTCCTCCTCCTCCTCCTCCTCCTTGAGTCTTGCAAGTCAATTTTTTTTTTTCGCCATCTGATATTCGCCATAAAAGCAATCGACTTCCATTTTCTCGACCTTCTCCAAAAATTCCCATGAGAATCCCTCCCATTCCTTTCTTTTCCTTCCCCCCACACACTCTCTCCTCTCTCTCTCTCTCTCTCTCTCTCTCTCTCTCTCTCCTCTCTCTCATCTCTCTCTCTCTCTCTCTCGTCTGTGGGGCTCAAAGTAATTTTCCATGTTCCCAATTAACTTTTTTAATATTTTTTTATTTCACCACAGCCACATTTTTTCCAACTTCTGTTTCACTGGTTCAAAAATTTTCCACAGTTTTCCCATTAGTGTTCGTAATACCAGCGTTATCAGCTATTTTTTCACGCCTGAATGACTCACTTCATTGTAGCATTTTTTTTTTTTTTTTTTTTTTTTTTTTTTTTTTTGTAATAAGCCTCGTTATTTCATTCAGTATCAATTATTTTTTTTCTTTTAGTTCTGTTACAATAAGAATTTTTTTTTTTCCTCCGAGGCTCATGTATTACAGTAAAAGGGGATGACTGTCATTAATTCATACTATTTTGCATGATGGGCCCACTGTGTGTATGGAGAGAGAGAGAGAGAGAGAGAGAGAGAGAGAGAGAGAGAGAGAGAGAGAGAGAGTAATTGTTTAGCTATCCTATTTTCTTTTTTAGTGCAGGATCGAATTCGTGAGATGTGTGTAAAGGGAGACTGGAGGGAGGTTGAATGGAGCAGAGTTGTTGAGGGTAAGGGAGGAGGAGGAGGAGGAAAGGACGAGGGGTAGGGAGGGGGGGGTTGGAGTGGAGGTAGTGTGGTAGTAATGGTAGTGGTAGTAGTAGTAGTAGTAGTAGTAGTAGTAGTAGTAGTAGTCCTAGAGGAAGTTGTAGTGGAAGGAGGAGGTATACCGTACGCCCGTGTGTGTGTGTGTGTGTGTGTGTGTGTGTGTGTGTGTGTGTGGTGTGTGTGTGTGTGTGTGTGTGTGTGTGTGTGTGTTTGAGAGTGTGTGAATCAGGAAGAGGAGGACAGCTTCCTGGTTAGAGAGAGAGAGAGAGAGAGAGAGAGAGAGAGAGAGAGAGGAGAGAGAGAGAGAGAGAGAGAGAGAGAGAGAGAGAGAGAACCAAGCAGGCAGGGACTCCACCAGAGGTTAAAGCTGCATCACCACACTCCTGACCCTCCATTCTCCTCCGGCTTTCCGTCCCCTCCACCCCTTCCTCCTTCCCTCCCTTCCTCTCCTCCATGGAACCACAAACCCTCCTCTATCCCTTCTCTCTCTCTCTCTCTCTCTCCTCTCTCTCTCTCTCTTGGTATAATCGTAGCTTTCTCTTCTTCCCTCCCTCCCTCCCTCTTCCCTCCCTCCCTCCCTCCCTCCCCTCCCTCCCTCCCTCCCTCCCTCCCTCCCTCCCTCCCTCCTTTCCCTCTCCGTAGTGATAGCAGTAGTAGTAGTAGTAGTAGTAGTAGTAGGTAGTAGTAGTGATGGTGGTGGCCTTGGTGCTTGTTGCTAGACGTATATCTCAATCAATCTCTCTCTCTCTCTCTCCTCTCCTCTCTCTCTCTCCTCTCTCTCTCTCTCTCTCTCTCTCTCTCTCTCTCTCTCTCTCTCTCTCTAACGTTGCAGATTCACAGGTCGAAATTCTTGTTGACATAACTCCCGTCTCTAGCGGTCCAGTCACGCTTCTATGTGATTCCTACTCTCCTTCCCTCCTTCACTCCTCTCCTCTCCATCTCTCTCCTACTCCTCACCTTCCTTCTCTATGCGCCACCTTCATCCGTTATTCATTATCTTCCAAGTCCATGTTCATAGTGATGGATTCTTGACTTTCTTCATTTCTTCATTCCTTCATTTTAACTTCACTCTCTTTCATCTCGTATTTAATTCTTTCTTATTTGTTTGCCTTCTTTATTTTCCACCTTTCCCTTTCTTCTTGTTTTCCCCCCATGCTTGCCTCCAGTGTCATCTCCTCCATCAGTTTCTCTTCACACAATTGTCTCCTCAACCGTCAGACCTTCACCTCTTCCCTCCATCCGGATTTTGATAGAAGGGAGGTGGGCAAGCTTTCCTCTTCTCTCCGCCTTCCCTGTCCCTCTCCCTCTCTCCCTCCCTCCCTTCCTTCCTTCCCACCGATCCCGTTTTTGGCAAGAGGTGGTGGGCGTCTTTCACCCTCCTCCCCTCCCCTTCCCCCCCCCCCCCCCCCGCCGCGTTCCATCGGTGTGAGACTCTGTGACGAGACCACCGAGGACGTTAATGTTCCACTTGTGCTTGATGCCAAAACGCTGCGTCATTCCACGCCATCACCCATCACCCTTTGCCGCACCCAAGGGCTTGGCGGGAATGAGATAAAAGAAATATTGTCTATAATCCTTGGTTCTGACAGTGGATTATGTATATTAAGATTTTTTTTATTTGGTCCTTCCTTTTCTGTGATTCGTGTTGAGTTCCCAGATGTGCGGTGTTGATGAGTGTCTTTCTTGTATGTTTGGTTGTGTTCGTTTTGATTATAAGTTGTTTTTTTCACTCGAGGTTTGTGTTCATCGTTTGGTGTCGAAACTTTGTCCCTCCTTGGGTGAGTGCACAGTCATGGCCTCGCGGCGCTGTCAGACGCGTGCACACCGCACACTATTACATAAAAGATCTATTTTTTCAAGTACATTTTTCCCTTTGATCCTCCAACGTATTTTTAAATACATGACAATTTTTTTTTCTTCCATAATCCCTCAAAGCATTTTTTTGCGATTCTAAAACTTGTAACTATTTTCTTGAGCTCCTGTAGTTAAAGTTATGTTTTTTTTTCCCTCAGTTTTGTATAGTATTTCCAGCGGTTCAAAAGCCTGGCTATGGTTGGCAACTTTCAACTATCTGTTTTGAAGAAGCCGACACACAGGGCACCGTCAGAGGCCGCCCCAGCCGCCGCCCTTCCCACGCGCCTCCTTCCTCCCTTCACCTGCACTAAATGTTGCACGACGGACCCAGCCACTCACTCACTGGCCTGGACTTTCCGTTTGCCGATCATTATTGTTTTCCTAATTATGCCTCCG
>JAXIVD010001706.1:58085-60585 GCA_036785275.1 Cancer borealis
GAAAGAAAAAAAAAAAAAAAAAAAACATTATGTAGGTCACTTTCAGCCTCGTGCCATGAAGAAAAAAATAAGAAGTGAGGAGGAAAGGGAAAATGTCAACGAAAGGAAAGGAGTGAAGAAGAAAGCAGATGATGTGGGAGGAAGGGAAGCCTTAAGAAGATCAGCCAAGGATGTGTTGTAACCTTGTGTGTGTGTGCGTGTGTGTGGGTGTGTGTGTGTGTGTGTGTGTGTGTGTGTGTGTGTGTGTGTGTGTGTGTGTGTGTGTGTTTCATTTAGGTCCTTGTTGTTTTCCTTGTCTCCAGATTTTTTTTTCTCTTCTATCTATTTTCATCCACCTTAGTTAATATTTTTTCCTTTTTCCTCTTTTCTTTGGTTTTATTTTCATGTTAACTTAGTGTTTTTTTATTCTCTCTCTCTCTCTCTCTCTTTCTCTCTCTCTCTCTCTCTCTCTCTCTCTCTCTCTCTCTCTCTCTCTCTCTCTCTCTCTCTCTCTCTCTCTCTCTCTCTCTCTTCCTCTCTCTCTCTCTCTCTCTCTCTCTCTCTCTCTTTTCTCCTTTTTTTCGTTAATTTTATTGCTAAGAGTATTAAGATTATTAGATGATATTTTTTTCTTTTCGTTCCTTTAATGATGATAACTTTAATTGAGAGAGAGAGAGAGAGAGAGAGAGAGAGAGAGAGAGAGAGAGAAGAGAGAGAGAGAGAGAGAGAGAGAGAGAGAGAGAGAGAGAGAGAGAGAGATATTAATACCCGAGACTTGGCGGATGGGAAACTTAAAAAAAGGTGAGATGAGTTGAGGAAACTGGGAAGGAGTGATTGGCAAGGGAGTGAATGCAAGGGAGGAGTGGAGGCCAGGAGATTGATGACCAAGGATCCTATTTATCCATGTGTCTCCTTCCCCTCCTCCCCCCTCAAAAAAATGAGGCTCCAGGAATAAAGCAAAAATATTTATAGAAAAAGAAAAATTTGAAGAAAAAAATAAAAGTGACTCCTACTTACAATTACTCATTCCGATTTCTTTCGATTTTTGTAAAGGAATTTGTATCTAAGGAAAAAGAAAAAAATATCGGTAATTAGTTAATAAAGAAGATCAATGATTTTCAAAAACATACAAATTTGATTAAGTTATGGATTTTGTATGAAAGTAAACTATGATTAATAAGGGGAAAGGAAAAAGGGGGAAAAAAAGAGAGGAGGGGTTAAAGAGGAAAAGAAAACACAGAGGAAGGAAGGGAGGAAGGAAACGAGATAATAGCGAAGGAGGAAATGCAGACGGAAGGAAGGAATAGAGAGAGGAAGTAGTAGAAGGAAGAGAAGATTGAGGAAAGGGAAAACAATAAGGAAAGGAACAGGATACGAATTTGAAACAGAAGAGAAGAGAAGAGAAGAGAATGGATAGAAGAGAAGCAAAGAGAAGGCAAAGGAGGAAGGAGGGGCAGACAGGCAGATGAGAAGTAACATATAAATATAATAAATAAAACAAAGAAAATAGAAGAAAAAAAAAAAACAAGAACAGGTTAGAAGCAGAATAACAACAAAACAAATACAAAAAGATATAAGGAACGAAAGGAAGACTAAAAGAAAAAAAAAGAGAGAGAGAGAGAGAGAGAGAGAGAGAGAGAGAGAGAGAGAGAGAGAGAGAGAGAGAGAGAGAGAGAGAGAGAGAGAGAGAGAAAGAGTAGAAATGTGTACTTTAGTGGATTCTCTTTCATCCTTTTAAATAGGAGTAGAATGTATATAATCCCCGTCGTCCTTGTTCTCTTTAACTGACCCACTCCTTCTCTCTCTCTCTTTGGCTCTTTTCTTCCTGGGGCTTCTCAAGGTTTCGGGTTTAGTGTGGCGTGGACCAAGCCTCCGAGGATCGAGAGGGTAGAGGCGGGGCTGCCGGCAGAACGAGCTGGTCTTCGTGCTGGTGACTACATCATCTTCGTGAGTCACTACAACGTGGTGAAGAGCAGCGAGGAGGATGTACTGCAGATGATCAGGTGTGTGTGTGTGTGTGTGTGTGTGTGTGTGTGTGTGTGTGTGTGTGTGTGTGTGTGTGTGTGTGTGTGTGTGTGGTTTTTATGTGAGTGTGTGTATTTTGGTATTGTGCAACTATTACTTCTACTACTACTACTACTACTACTACTACTACTACTACTACTATCTTCATCCCTGCCCCAATAACGCCTAACACCTCAACGTCTTGCCCCTTAACCTTTACCCTTAGCACCCATCACCACCTCCCTTTTAACACCCTTCGCCCTTACAGAGAGTGCGGGGACGTCGTACCTGTAGAAGTGTACCGTAGGGGCGTGTCCAAGCATCCAAGGGGCCTCGTCAATGGTTACGCCCCCTCCGTCGCCCCCCATCCGCCCCCCATAAACGACAACGAGCCACATCCCCGCAAGAAACTAAGCCACATCTCCTTCAGTAACGAGGTAGGACGCGGACTCAGTGTGTGAATCGTTGCGTCACATCCCTGAACGCTCATTGGAGGAAGGTCTTTATGCTGAACTTA
>JAXIVD010001706.1:65585-77587 GCA_036785275.1 Cancer borealis
TCTTTATATTCCACACACCTTTCTCTCTCTCCATCCTTCCATTATTTTCACCCATCCTTCTCCACACCCTTTTATCTCTCTCCATCCTTACACATCCTTCGTTGGCCCATTTTTTTCTTTCCATCCCATCCCTCTACTTCACCCATCCTAATTTACACACCCATTTATCCTCCATCCTCTCCCATCATCAACCATCCACCATCACCCACCATCACCCACCATCACCCTTACATCACTTCACTACACCATATATCAATCTTCCTCTCTTTCACCGCTCTCCGTCTGTCTGGGTCACGCCTCGCAGAACGCCTCCGAAGACCGCCAGACGCTTGTGTTCTCCGTGATCAACAGTGAACAAGCCTTTAGTAACGCCTGTCGCTTTGGTGTTGAACGCTACCTCATTCCACTCACCTTCCGCGGGGACCTCATCACCAACACACAACACCAGACACTCTTCAACAACATGGATCAGGTAAGGTGATTAGGCGAGGCCGCTGACCCCAGACAGACAGGAGCAGGCGGTGAAAGAGGAGGAAAAAATGTATAGGATAAGGGAGTGAGGAAAATTGAAAGGGAGGAAGGGAAAAAAAGGGGATAGGGTATACAAATGAGGGATGGAAGAGGAAACAGAGGCTTAAGTTGCAAGAAAAAAAGGAAGGAATAGGAAATGAGGGCAAATTAAGAAAATATTTGAAAATTTTTATTATGTGAAGGGAAAAATTACTAGTCGTCTATAGATGAAAAGAAAAAAGAAAGTGATGAAGAGGAAAGGGAAGAAAAGAAAGTGGTGGAGGAGGAGGTGGTGCTGTTTAGAGAGGAGGAAGGGGAGGGAGGGTGAGGAGGAGAAGGAAACTGGAGATAAAAACGAGGGGAGGATTAAGGGGTCATCAGATAAATCGAATTTTTTAGATGAAGGAGAGAAAAGGGAATGTGGAGGAGAAATAGGATGATTGAGGGAGGTAGTTTCCGTAAATTATTAAAGGAGAGGGGGGAAAAAAGGAGGAGGAAAAATAACTAACAAGGAAAGGGATGTTGATTTTTTGCTAGATGCTTGTTGGCTTAGGTAGAAAAGAGAGGGAGGAGTGGGAAAGAGGGGAAATAAGGGAGAGGGGAAACAGGTGACCAGGTGAGGGGAGTGGATTAGAGTGGAAAATCACAGGTAGGTTGGTAAATCGTAAAGGGAAATGAGGAATTCAGGTGTGGTGGATATGGCTGCTGAGGGGAGGAAAGGGGAAAGAGGAAAATTCGTGAAAGTGAATGAAAAGATGAGGAGAGAATAAATGAACAGAAGAGAAAAAAGAAAAAGGAAATATAAAAGTGGTGAAGGAAAAGAAGATGAAAGTAGGAAAAGAAGGAATAAGAATAATACAAAAAATAGTGAAAGAGAAAATGGAGACAAACAAATATGAGAAAGAATAATGGAGGAGGAAGTAAATAACAATAAAAATGGAAAAGGGGAAAAAGAAATGAAGGGGAATGAGGAAGTGTATATAGTAAAAGAAGAGAAGAGAACAAAATGAGAGTGAGGATGAAAAATATTAGAACAAAATGATAGAAGGAGGATGAGATAAAACTAAAAATAAGGGGAAAAAACGGAAGAGAAAGATATATGAGAATCAAAACTATTAGATCAAATAAAATACAAAGTGCAGATTAGAGGGAAAAAAAGGGGAGACCGGATTTGAATGGCTTATAAGCATCATATTTATATAAAGTGGAGGAATGAGGGGAAAAAAAAGGAAATAAATCAAAATGAAAGACTTTTAACCACACAGTTTATACGTATGAAGGCAGGGAGAGTCAAAGGAAGAGGAAGTGAGGGGAAACGAAGGGGAAAGTAAGGAAAGGAAGGTAGGAACTAATGTGATTTCTGTTTTAGGCATATTGACCCAGTTAGGGGAAAGGAGAGTGAGGGGAAAGGAGAGTGAGAGGAGGGACGTCAAGGGGAAACATAAGAGGGTAAAACCAAAGGGGGGGAGTGAGAGGGGAAACGAGAAGTCAATTTGAAACCTTATTTTGAGGTAACGTTATACCAATAGAGGGGAGGTGAAGGGGAAAACAAAGGGGAGACCAGGTGTATTTCCCCTTTATCGGCAGAAGCAGGTGAAGGGAGGGAAGGGGAAAGGTAATTGAGGAAAGAGGAGGAAAAAAGGAAGGAGTTTATGAGGAAAAAAGAGAGTGAGATAAAAAGAGGGTAAGGGAAAGGAGGAGATGGAGGAGGAGAAGAAGAAAAATAAAAGAAAAAAGAAGAAGAAAAAGGAGAGAGAGAGAGAGAGAGAGAGAGAGAGAGAGAGAGAGAGAGAGAGAGAGAGAGAGAGAGAGAGAGAGAGAGAGAGAGAGAGAGAGAGAGAGAGAGAGAGAGAGAGAGAGAGAGAAGACAATAGAGAATAAATAAAGAAGAAAATGGAAGCAAAGATTGGAATGAAAAATGAAAGTATATAAAAATATGATAGGAAAAACAAGTGAAAGAAGAGGGGAAAACAGGACGGGGAAAGAGTAGATGGGAAACAGGAAATAAACAGTAAGAGGGGAAAGGAGATAGAAGGGAAAAGGCATTGAGGTGGAACGGTGAGGGGAATTGTGATAAGGAAAAGGGGAAAGTGAGGGGAGGTGAGGGGAAGTGAGGGGAGGGGAGAGGAAGTGAGGGGAGGGGAGGGGAAGTGAGGGGCAGTGAGGGGAATGACCTAAATGCGCTGGTGAAGTCACGTAGTCTCGAGCAATTTACGTGCACGAGATAACGCAATTAGGTTATGGTAATGAGGCAAGGCTGACCACTATTAAGGAGTAGTAGTAGTAGTAGTAGTAGTAGTAGTAGTGATTGTTGTTGTTGTTGTTGTTGTTGTTATTGTTATTTTCATCTTTTTTCCGTTTTCTTTTCAGTTAATGGATCTTTCGGAAACTTTGGTGGATCATTTGATGGGAAACTCCGAAGAGGCGATAGGCGAGCGTGTTGGGACGGCCTACTACCAGCTGGTTAGTGTCACCAAAAAGATTCGTGAAAATGTTACCCATGAACACAAACAATTCTTAACACCCATCCTCCCTTTCCCCCACCACTACCACCACCACCACCACAACTACCACCACCACCACTACACAGCCTCTTTACATGGAAATGGAATTGAGGCGCCTTTTCTTCCAGCCTCATGTTTACCGATGGGAGTGTCAGGCTATTAGTTCTCACTGGAAACATACCACCATTCTGTATTGTTATTATTATCGTATTTTTTATCATCATTGCCTTACTACTACTACTACTATTACTACTACTACTACTACCACTACTACTACTACTACTACGCAGGTGGAGGAGTTGGTGCAGCAGTATACAGTTTACCTGGCTGGCTTACCTGAGGCTGACCAAGTACTCGCTCTCAAGCTTCAGGAGCAAGACTTCAATGAGTTCCTCCACGAGCCACCAGTACCCAGGAAGAAGCCAGACATTACCTCCTTCATCCACAAGCCAGCGGAGGTAAGATAGATAGAGATAGATGGATAGGAAGATAGATAGATTAATTGATTGTTAGATAGATAGATGAATAGAGAAAGAAATTTAACTTTGCATTTCAAGAATAACATCAAAACGCTACGCCAATATGTTTACCCTTCGTATGTAATTGATGTGTCTCTATCTATGATTTTGTATGTCTTTCTTCTCCTCATTCTCTTCTTTCTACTCCTTTTTCTCTTCCTCTTCCTCCTCTTCCTCCTTTTTCTCTTCCTCTTCCTCCTCTTCCTCCTTTTCCTCTTCCTCTTCTTCTTCCTCCTCCTCCTCCTCCTCCTCCTCCTCCTCCTCCTCCTCCTCCTCCTTCTCCTTCTCCTCCTCCTCCTCCTCCTCCTCCTCCTCCTCTTCCTCCTTCTCCTCCTCCTCCTCCTTCTCCTCCTCCTCCTTCTCCTCCTCCTCCTCCTCCTCCTCCTCCTCCTCTTCCTCCTCCTCCCTCCTCAACGTTACACTCCTCCTTACTAAGTTATCGAAATAACTTTGGAATAGTATATGTAAGTTCCAAAGGCAGTAAACACATAAGTTAACGTGTTTCCTATTACCTTTATCCTGCTGTTCGCTGTTTTCCCATTCCCTTGTTCGTGTTTACTACTTCCTCCATTCACTAGACTCGCCTCTTTGTCGAGTAAGAGCCCTTTCACACGGCGCGGCGGATGCCCGCCTCCACACGAGGAGGTGAACCCGCTTTTGCTAATTACTTATGTTTTCAATGTAACCCTTCACACGTCGAGGACGTCATCCGCGCACGGACTTAATGCAGCGCGGGCGCCCCTTGACTAGTTTGGGGGCCCGCCTCCGCAAGTTTTGCTCAAGGCTACAGTGTTCTATTTATGTGTGTCTTCACACGTCGCGGACGCTGCCTGCGACCCGCGCACTTTTCCATAGGTTCAATGCTTGTTTTAACACGTCGCAGGCAGCCCCAAGGTGGCCAGAACGTGCCAAATTTGCCATTTGTTGTCATAAATTTCATGTATCTAAAAGAAAATACCATTTTTCTTGGCACAAGTCATTTACTGCCATGAAAATGCTACACTTCGTCGGTGTATAATTTTTGCTTCAACTATTTCTTATTACATTTAACTTCTCGATATTCCGTTATGAGAAACTTAAATTCTTAATACATTGGAATTACCTTGCTTTTTTAGTGTGTGTGTGTATGTGTGTGTGTGTGTGTGTGTGTGTGTGTGTGTGTGTGTGTGTGTGTGTGTGTGTGTGTGTGTGTGTGTGTGTGTGTGTGTGTGTGTGTGTGTGTGTGTGTGTTACAAACTGGCGAGAAGCGCGGAGGCGCCCTGTGTGACAGGGTAGGCACTAGGTAGAGGCGGATATGTTGAGCTTATTTGCGGAGGCGGCCGATCGCCCGCGCCGTGTGAGAGAGGCCTAAGCTATCAACATCACTACTACTCATAGGAAAGATTCATTGTAGTTCATATAAAGTGTTTTTATCCTTCTCATTGTTCTATAAGAAATGTTTTAGTGTATTTGGTTTTGTTACAAAATCGTCATGGTCGTGTACCATTGCTTTTTTTATGATTATGGTACAGTTGGTAGGCCTACGCCTGAAACCCATGTAGCAAAGTGTTGCTATGCAGTGGAAGGATTGGTACTTCTGAACGATGCCGCCGCCTGTCTTCTCCACGCACACATGAAGCCAGGGCCGTTTCTAGGCACAGGCGACCCAGGCGGCCATCTGGGGCGCCATCTGCGGGGGGAGGGGGGGGGAGGGGCGGCGCAAAATTGCTGTCAACACGGTGTTGTTACTGAATGTAGGGAAAATCCACTGAGAGGGGACGGAAGGGGCACCTTTGTATGTTCTCGCCTAGGGCGCCAGAAATGCCAGGACCGCCACTGCATGAAGCAGTGAAACAGATCGACACTCAGTGCCAGGCTTCACGACTCGAGTCTCATAGCGATACTAACCACACCACAACACATGTTATATTCTCTTATTATTCCTCCTCCCCGTTCCTCCTCATGTGTTTGTTAAGGGACGACTACACTAACGAGACACGAGTTAATAGTTTTAATTATTGTAGTCGACGCGTGAGGTGGTGGTTAAGCATCACATCCTCACCCCCGCACTCCACCTTACACTCTAAGCTCCGCCCACTATTTCGCCGCCGACCAACCTGACGCTCAGTCACCCGCTGAACGTCCTGAAGGATAGGTATACGTGACTTGTCTCCT
The DNA here is from genome assembly GCA_036785275.1 of Cancer borealis. Lineage (NCBI taxonomy): Eukaryota > Metazoa > Arthropoda > Malacostraca > Decapoda > Cancridae > Cancer > Cancer borealis. The sequence goes on from JAXIVD010001706.1 coordinate 71,272, forward strand.
ACTGCTATAGTGGTATTTACTTTATTTTAATGTACTCTGGTTCCTGTAGTTTTGTAGTTTATGTATTAATCATATTACATATTTGTCAATCTTTTTTTCCTGGCATTAGTAAATATTTGTATTATTTAAACAACCGGCTTTTGTGTTATTTTTTATTCTTTCTCTTTCTTCGATTTTATGCTTGTTATTCTCTGGTTATCAAATATAAACTTTTTGTTCATGAATGTTGTAATGTTTAGAGTGATCTACGAGATGTTCCGGTGACCACGTGTCTTCCCTTTAATACTTAACTAGTGATCACGTGACATAAACGTGGAAAGGATCACGTGATATTTAAAGGAATCATTAAAGTGTTTATATTTATAGAGTTTTAATTTACTTTTTCTAATAATTCTTGGTTATTAAAGACCGGTTAACTCGATTTTTGGGATTATTTGGTATCCGTAAGTATTGTTATATTAGGTTTACATTACCATTCCTATACTGTGTTCCTGTCCCAGCTCATCCTTTGCCTCCTCCTGCAGCACCTGCGTGAGATCCTTGGTCTCCTGACGCAAGTGTACGCCTCCTCCCCCGGCCATCCTGACAACGCTCGCCTCGACGCTGTGCTTGACCGTCTTAAGGTAACCACGTGACACTTGTTGATCATGACTTAACTTTTTTTTCTCTCGTTTCCATTTACTATGTTTTGACCATGTGTTGCCTTCATGTTCATTACTAATCTCTATCTTTTTCTCTCACTTTCTTTAATGATCATCTGACATAGCGTTCATTTTCATATTTAATTTTCCGATACTACTAGTCACCTCTCACCCACACTTGCCCTCACTTCCCCTCACCTTCACTTCCCCTCACTCTCACCTTACCCTCACTTTCACCCCTACAGTCATGCTACCGAGGCGTCACCAGTCAGCAGAACATCATGGAGCCGTCGCCCCCCGCCCACCCGCCTACCCACACCGGGCACCTCACGCCCCCCCCTACCACCGCAGCCCGCCCGCCCGCCCCCCTCCGCTCACCGCTCATCTCTGTGGCAGATATAGAACAGAGACTCGTGTTTACCAAGTTCACGCAGGTATGGAGAGAGAGAGAGAGAGAGAGAGAGAGAGAGAGAGAGAGAGAGAGAGAGAGAGAGAGAGAGAGAGAGAGAGAGAGAGAGAGTACAATATTTTGGATATGCGTCTCCCTTTAACTATATTTATTTAAAGATAGAGAGATAATATGCCTGGAATTTTGTTTTCGAAAGTAAATTCTTCGTTCCATCATTTCCGGAAAATATATAGAGAGAGTTTTATTATTACTATTATTATCATTATTATTGTTTAGAGAAAAAATGAAAGTTTGTGAAATATTTCTTTAACTTTTCGTGATATTATTTTTTGCTCTTGCTCTCACTCTCTATCTCTTTCTCTCTCGATCCCATCACCTTTCATCTACAACTGCCTATATACATTTTTACAGCCTCTTAATACCTCCCTCAACGCAAACCCACATCACTTCTCCACTCTTTTGTTTCCTCTCTCTTTCTTCCCTCCAGTTCCCCTCTTCCCTCCACTTGCCTCCACTTCCCCTTTCTTGCCTAGTGCTCAGTAAAATATTTTCATGTTCTCTTTCCTCTATCTTTCAATACCTATTAACTTTTTTCTCTCGTTTCTCTATTTTTTTTTCTCTCTCTCTTTCCATGGAGCAATCTCATTCCCTCTGATTTTCTTTTCTTTTCCTTGCTTCTTCCTTCAATATTTTTCCTCTTTTCCTTTACTTATTGCTTTTGTTTTCCTTTTCATTTGTTTTCTAATACTGTGTTTTCTTTCTTATTATCTTTCTTATTTACCTCCTTCATCCATGCATTCACTACTTCCTTTCCTTTACTTTTTCCTTCACTTCCTTGCATCTTCGTAAAACTCTCCATTGTTTCATTTATTATTTTTCTTTTCCTAAACCCCATTCCTTCCCAAATTTCCTCATTCATTATCTTTCCTCTCACATCATTTGGTCCTTCTTTATCGTCCTTATTCACTGTACTTCATTCCATCACTTTTTTTCCTTCCCAAACTTCATGCATTTCCTTTTATTCACAACCTATTTCATATACTTCATTCCATCACACTTTTTATAAATACCAATCTTTTTCCATTCGTTCTTTCCCCTCATATCTTTTAGTCCTTTTTCTACCCTATTTACTGTGGTTCATGCTATCACTTTTACATGTGCATTTTTGTCTACTTCAAGCAGCCTTTCCGCCTTAACGATGGGAAGAGGCAGTGGGTGTTTGGCGGGGAGCTGTACAAGTTTGAGGGTCGGCATCTGAAGCAGTACTGGGCGATGCTGTTCACTGATCTCCTCCTTTTCACTAAGATTAACAGAGATCGTGTTATATTTGTGATGGAAGACCCCGTGCCTCTCGCCTCTGTGTGCCAGGCCTTGTTTAACGTGAAGAAGAAAGGTGAGTTGGTGTTTTGTTTTGTGCATGTATGTATGTATGTGTGTGTATGTGTTTTACGTGATTTAGTTTTTTTTTTGGGGGGGAGTGTATGTTCTTATTTCTGTGTGTGTTGTGTTGTGTGTGTGTGTTTGTAGTGTAGGTGTAGACTTTTGTTTGTTTTGTGTTTTATGTATTTCAATAGTAATTTGTTTGGTTATTCAATACTAGTGTGTGTCGTCTATCGTGGTAGTTGTGTTGATGGTGCTTGGGTGTGTGTGTGAGGGGGTGGGGGGCGGGAGGAGACAGGTGGATGGACTGCAGTGTTATATATGGGATAGATAAGTAAATAGTTAGTGAGATCATTTATTCACACACACACACACCACACACACACACACACACACACACACACACACACACACACACACACACACACACACACACACACATACACACACACACCACTCGACAAACTACTTGAAACAACACAAAAAAGACTTAAATACGCCTGCTTAGTCCACCACCACCACTACCACCACCACCACCACCACCACCACTGCTTTGTAATTCACATCGGTAATGACTCTATTTTCTCGCTCGCAGAAAAAAAGATGAAGCTATAGCCTTCATTTTAATAGGCTAGTCATGCAAATTTTTCATTCCTTTATTTCGACATTTATATTTTTTTTGGTCAGTTATTCATTTGTTTTAATTTTTTTTTTTTTTGCATTCATGTCTGTTTTATATTATTTTTACTTCTATCTTATTTAGTCTTCCTTCCTTCCTCCTCTTCTCACCCTCTCACTCCTCCATCCTCCTCTCCTCACCCTCTCACTCCTCCTTCTTCCTCTCCTCTTCTTTTATCCTCCCATCCTCTTCTCCTTCACTCTCCCTAACCCTCCATCTCTCCTCCTCTCTTCACTCACTCATTCTCCCTTCCTCTTCTCACACTCACACTCCCTTCCTCCTCTTCTCACCCTTCCACTCTCCCTTTCTCCTCTCTCCCTTCTTTCCTCACCCACTCACCCTCCCTTCCTCCTCCTCCTCCTCGCCTCTAAACTTTATTGGCCATATTGTATGGGACTCCTGTACTAGTTATAATTGATTATAAGATGTATGTCAAGAATAACCATTGTAATAATGGAATAAATTATATCTATCTATCTATCTATCTATCTATCTCTCACTCCACTCCTCTCCTCCCACCAGCCACGGAGTTTCGTTTGATCGTGGACATAGGGGTGAGGGTGCCAGGCTCAGAGGCTGGTTACCTCTCCTCGCCCCTCCCCCGCAGCAGAAGAGGCTCCACCACCTCCACCTCCTCCTCGGGCCGCGCTAACAAGAGGACGCTGGTCATACGCGCCCCGACCATTGACCTGAAGGCGACCTGGAACAACTTACTCAACCGACAACTGTGAGTGTATCATCTTATTAGAGAGAGAGAGAGAGAGAGAGAGAGAGAGAGAGAGAGAGAGAGAGAGAGAGAGAGAGAGAGAGAGAGAGAGAGAGAGAGAGAGAGAGAGAGAGAGAGAGAGAGAGAGAGAGAGAGAGAGAGAGAGAGAGAGAGAGAGAGAGAGAGAGAGAGAGAGAGAGAGAGAGAGAGAGAAAAAAAAAAAAAGTGGTTAATTTATCTATCTATTTGTGAGTGTTTATTTTTTATTTATTTATTTATTTCATATTTTGCAATTTTTCCTGAATTTCTACTCCTATTTTTCTAGTTTTATATTGCTACTGTTATTGACCCTTAACGCTGCAGGCTCTCTTTTTCCTATGCAATTATCCGCTAACAAGCTCGCGTGAAAAAACGAAGCGTTCTTTTCTGGCCATCCCGGGTAGCACGTGTTTGAGTCATTCCTCGTACTTCTCGGCACAATAGTTTTCTCTCTTCCCAACACCATTCTCTCTCAATCCTTTTTTATGACCGACTCTTGTAAAATGACTTCCATACTATACGTGTTTATGTTTACTGTCGCTATAAGGTTACGCTTCACTTACCTAACCCGCGCTACCCGTGCTAACGTTGCCTGCTAATCATGTTGTTGCGTCGATGCTTCACCGCCTCTTCATGGGCTGTAAGTAGGCGTAATGAGACTGGAATTAATGACGTGTGTTTATAGTGTTGATTTATTTGTTCCAACGCCTAGATTTACTTCATTCCAGTTTGTTGTTTTGTTTCCTGGACATGTTTTCCGACCCTTTCAACTTTTTCATTTTTGGGGGGCCATACATTTTATGATAACTTCTGAAGATAATTGTTATGGAATCAGTTGAATTGGTTAAAATAATTGAATGCATAGTAACGTAGTAATTATGGTGATTTTTTAGCTAGTTTCCTACGAGTTGAAAAAATAAAGAGACAGTAAGGGGAAGGGATGTCCAGCGGTGCGCACTTGTTGATCGTTATTATGTTGTTTATCTCAGCAGTATCTCCCGTCCTCCTCCTCCTCCTCCTCCTCCTCTTGTGACTACTATTGTTAGTACCAGGGACTCGCTCACAGGTGGCAGCACTAACTTTATTTATTATTATTATTACTTATTATTGAAATACCATAAACCCACTACACTGGGTTTTTTTTCTTTTCTCTTCTCTTCCCTTCTCTCCTCTTCTTTTCTCTTTTCTTCTCTCCTCTTCTCTTCCCTTTTCTTCTCTCCTCTTCTCTTCCCTTTTCTTCTCTTCTCTTCTCTTCTCTTCTCTTTTCTTCTCTTTCTACACACAAAACAGAAACAGTTGCTACGAAAATAGAATAGAATAGAATAATACGAAAATATGAGATAGACAGATAGATAGATAGATAGAGAGAGAGAGAGAGAGAGAGAGAGAGAGAGAGAGAGAGAGAGAGAGAGAGGAGAGAGAGAGAGAGAAAGAGAGAAAGAGAGATAGAGAGATAGAGTGGGATTGTGTTAGTACCCTCTCTACCCTTCCCACCTGTTGTCTTGGGGTTCGCCTCCCACAGTTAACTTGATGAAACTTCCTTGTTTGATTAATTTTCCTGGACTGGACTCGTGTGGCCCTTCGCAGTGACTAACAAAAAATGATTAAAAGGTAGATGTAGAGAGGAGGACAGTAGATGTAGAAGGAAGAACGTTGATGTAGAAGTGAGGACGTAAATGTAAAAGGGAGGACGTTAACAAATAAATAGAATCGGATATCAAACCCAGAGGAAATTAGCTCTATAACATAAGTTGATGTCAAATAAAAGATAAAATGAGGTGGTTTAGTTCGTGACGTTCAGATTTTATCCTCAAAGACTTTCATATAGTACCTCTTTGATTACTTATAATAACTGTATACCCAATATTCCTCTTAATCCTCCTCTATCCAAGCTTCTAGATGAATAGATACCTAGAAAAATTAATAGACAAGCTTTAATAACCAGAATATCATATGCGCCATTTTTATCCTACCTTTGAAGTTCCTTGTGCTTAATACGACAAAAAATATATGGAAACGAGCACTGTGGGAAGGCGTAGCTAAATACAAACCCTTCACTAACACCTTATTTATCATCCTGGAAAATTATATAGTCCTGTTATTAGTTTCCAGTGAGGTAACGCATCGCCCACGTCATTTGTTCAGGACTCGTTAGGTATAGTGTTCCTGGGTTCGATACTACGACTTTAAGCTCATCAGTCACCTCAAGACATATAGAGTACCAGCTGCACGCCATCTGTTGACGCTAATCTTGCCTTGCCTTGCCTTACCTGGTACTGTCGATCTTGCTCTTGATGTATAATTTTGACGGGATATTTGAGAATGTGAAATGTTGTTTTTTATTTGTTCTATTGACTTTGTTTTTAAGATATTTGTGTGTTTTGTTATTGGTAGTGTTAGTGTTTTTTGTGAAGTGTGTTGAGTGCTTGTACGTATAATGGGTTTGTTTAGGTTGTTGTAAT